>LPNX010760049.1:39280-77369 GCA_001517045.1 Pseudotsuga menziesii | reverse complement strand
AAAATATTATTTTTATTATTGGAAAAATAGTCGTGCACTAGTCCTATATGTTCTCTATATGTATACCGGTTTTCATAAGTTTATTCCATCATTTAGACAGTCAGACGCTGCACCCACAAAAGCATATACCTTATAATTTGTCCCAAAAATAAAAAGTGCCCGTTAAAAAATATCTAATTTTATATAGTTAACAACATTTTCAATAGAAAAAAATTATATATTTGGAAAGGTCATTCAATTTCCTACATTTCTTGTTTTTAACTGATTGCAAGATTCATTGTGTAAGTGTCTCAAAATATCTATGGAAGTTGATGGATGTCTGTTTTTTCAGTTTTGTATTGCATCTAACGCGCCAAAAGAGACCCTCAACTTCTTGCACACACCCTTATATTATTTTATTTATTTATTTTTATAATCATTTATTTTGAATTTTGAACTACTCCCATAGAATCAATCTCGAGCATACACTTGTTTCATCCTCATCCATAGATGAAAAAGCATAGGAGGTAACCCACCCCAAATCTCAAATAAGATGGTGGGGGTCATTGACCTCTCCAAGCTAAGGGATACATTCTTCTGCCAAAAAAACCCAACTTATTTTGTAAGAAGTAAGGGATACTCCACCCATTACGAGAGGATTCACATAAAAATTAATTTTTTTTTTAGAGAAGAGTGGCTCTATATTACTAGATTAAGATTAAAAATGAAATATAAAGAGATTAAAGCTTAAGACAAAGGATAAATTTCACTTTTCTTTTATTTTATATCTATTTAATGTTTTTATTCATGAATCAATCATGATCAAATTTATTGAGGTGTAAATTTAATTTTAAGGTTTTTATACATTAAGAAAAAAATTACATATCAAAAAATTTGTAAATCTAGATTTTTTATTATTATTTTTGTCATAATCATTATACTCTTTGCTATTTCTTTATTTACTTTAGTTAAACCTCTTTTTATGTTTTCTTTACTTTTAATCAACTGCCAAAATACTATTCCCAATCATAAACGAAATTTTAAAAATTAAGTAATGCTTCAAAATTAAAAAAACCTTGAATTTTTCTTTTAATTAACTTATATTAGATTTTCTAATTTTCTAAGTTTAAGAAAAATTTTACAACATTAAAAATGTTATTTTCCAATAATTTTACAAATAACAATATTAATCAAATTAATTTCAATATTTTTATAAATAATAATATTAACTATATTATTTTTCAACATAATAAAACATTAACCAGACTTTATATATATATCTTTTGCAAATTTACATTCAAATACTTTGGCAAGTAATAGTATCAACCAAATAATAATTTAAATATTATTAGTACATCAACCAAACTTTAAATTTAATATAACAAGTCATATATATTACTTTTCCAAATAATATTATCAACGAGCTATTATCTTTCAATACTTTGGCAAGTATGAGTATAAACGAGATTATTTTATAATACTTTTGGAAGTAATATTATCAACCAAATTTTAAATTCAATTATATATGTTTTTAGAATAAATATTTTTCAATAATGTATTAACTAAATTTTAAATTCAAACTTCAAAATTTAAGTAAGCTTTTCCGACCTCAATAATATTTTTAGTACTTTTCAAAATAAGAATACTAACTAATTTTTAAAATAAATATTTTAATTTAAAAAAACTCTAAAATAAAAATTTCAACTTAAAAAATATAAATATATATTTTAACTAAAATTAAAAATAAATATTTCAATTTAAAAAAAATATAAAAAAATAATTTATAAAATAAATATTTGGATTTAAAAAATATAAATAAATAATTTAACTTTAAAAACAGTTTAGAGGACTATGACATCCTTTAAAAAAAATGTTTTTAATGCTTTTCCAAATAACATCACCAACTAAAAGATAATATTACAGCATTAAAAAATATTACTTTAATCATAAAGAGAATTTCAATATTTCTTAAATATGTCAATTTTAGAAACAACTTTTAAAAAATAAATAAATATTTCAACCTTTAAAAATGAATACTACACGTTTAGAAACCATGTGTAAAAAATAAATAAGTATTTAAACTTTAAAAATACAACAATGTGTAAAAAATAACTAAGTGTTTGAACTTTTAAAACTAAATTAGTATTTAGAAATTTAATTGTGTAAAATCAATATTTCACAAATTTAATATGTTCTTGATCTTATAGTGATAAGGTTGGTGCAAGCTACTAAGGGTCTATTTTGACTCATTACATATAATGGAGAAAGAAAGAAAAAAAATCATCTCTCAACTTTTATGGATATTTTGAGCTTAAAAAGCATTCATCCCTCAACGTACATGGATATTTTGAGATAAAGTAAATAAGATGAAATCTAAAAAATTAAATCATGTTTCCAAAAATATAAATTTTATTTATTGAAAATATTCATAACTATATCAAGCTTGATCTTTTCTAAAATAATGGATCCAACCTACAAATATTGGTAGACCTATGGTGGCACTATTTTTCCATAATAGATTTAATATTTTATTTTTATTTTTATTTTTAATTGTCTAACTAACCAAATCTAGTAAACAGTACTCCAATTATGGGTGCATCTTTTGAAGGTCTTAATGCAATGCTCATGAAATAGTTTTTATTTATAGCATGTAGAGGTTGGTGTCACTAACAATGTGTTTTTTGAGTTAAGGAGTAATGACACAAGGGTGAGTGAATGAAGTTGGTTGACCTTTTAAATGCAACTGGTTTTTAGAAAAATAATTATGTTTATGCCATAAATTTTTCTTTTCTCAAACATTTCTTAAAAAATTATATGTGGCACTACTAGACACTAACCTCTCCATGCTATAAAACAAATCAAATCCATCATCATTACATTAAGACCATGAAAAGGTGCAGTAACACTTGCATACTAATTTTGAGGTCTCCTCACTTAGATAATTTTTAAAAATATTTAAAAGTATTAATTTTATTTTGGAAAAATAGTGTCGCAGTAGTACTATTTGTTATCTACATATTGGTCGATTTCCGTATATTGATTCCATCGTTTAGCAATTCAAAGGTTGCACTAACATGGACATATACCTTATCATTTGCTGTAAAATAAAATGTCAATGTTAGAAAAAAAAAATCAAAATTGAGTTAGTCGTGAACATCTTCAATAATAAAATTTATATATTTGGAAAAGTGATTCAATTTCCTATGTTTCTATAGCTTTTCTAGAAACAAGATTCATTGTGTAGGTATGTCGAAATACCCATGTAAAATTAAAAATGTCTGTTTTTCAAATCTATTGCATCTAACATGCCAAAATAGACCATCATTAGCTTGCACTCACCCATAAGAGAAATAGAAAGAAAATGTGTTTTAAAACAAATTACATATTCGGAATCTGCAGAAAAAATGTTATCTCGACCCAAAACATCATAAAAAATCATTGTGTGTAGCATACTATACAACAAGTGGTAAAACATAGGCATATTGAGAAAATAGGTGAGATGCCCAATTAACTATGGTTTACCATATTCCATAGCACAAGTTTGGCTAATCCGAGGCTAAATCCAAATCAGACACTTAGGAAGAGGGATGACACCCGAACAAGTGACGAGGTTCGGTCTCAATGCTAACAAATGTAAGCATGTTTATTTTAAAATCAAATTTCTAACTCTCGGCCAAAAAAATCGGTGGCAAACAAAACACGTGTGCAATACATAACTACAAAACATGCATGTAATATATAACAATATAATTATAACCATATAACTATAATTAGATATAACCAATACAAATATATTATATATGGCACTAAGGATTACTAAGGGTTAGGGGGTAGGGGGTGTTAAATGTACAACATTAGGAGTCATTCTCCAGACTTGTGAGTAATATCAAGTCATATTCCTCATGTGTTGAGGTGGTGATGTTGTAAAGTCTTGTGTACAAGGCTACGAACTTGTGAGTAATATCAAGTCATGATTCTAATATAGTAGGTACCTATGAGGTGGATCTCTAGTTATAGAGGTGGACTTATGAGTATATAAATTCATTATTCTCATGCAGACCCCCAGTTATAGTGGCTACCCTTGGGGTGGGCCTCTAGTTATAGAGGTAAAATTTTTTGCATGTTGAAGCAATAATTTTGTGTGATATATTACTAACCATGGTCATTCGAGATGGATGAAGCTATCAAGTCTCCTCTAGAGACTGATCACCTCTAAAGTGAATTACTTTAGCATATGACTATTTGGTTCGAGAATAATATAATATGGTCACATCAACAGACAAATATTCTGAGTATAATATGAGATGGTAGATAAATAAAGTTTACACATATTGACAATGCAGTAAAGATTAAGAGATAAAGAGATAAAGATAAAAAGCATAGAGAAAGAGAGAATTCTAATTGCACATGAGATGACTCCAGTTGACTAAGATGAACTCAAATTATGAAGCTTCAATTAAATATGTATACCTTATTATGTGCTTCAATTAAAGCATCAATTGAAATATTAATGTATGCAATCACTTAAGTAAAGAAGATCTTAGTGGTCACTTCAGTAAATTAATCAACATGATTTCAGTTAATAATAGTTAACTAAGTGTTAAGAAAGATGGACTATTTAACTAAAGTGTTTACACTTTAGTTAAAATAAAAGATGCCACTTAAGTTAATCAAAATATGACACTTCAGTTAATAAATTGTTTGCATGACAACACTTGAGTTAAAGCAATATGGCACTTAAGTTAGCATGTTAACTAAGTGATCATACTTTTAATTAGATGGCGAGTTCACTCTGGAGCCAGTTAAGCCTTAGTTAATGTAAAGATGAAAGGACTCGGCACATATGTTATGCATGATGAAGAATCCAATGTACCAACTTAATTATCAAGGAGGAAATCCACTATTCTTTGCATGTAGTGCAGTACCAGTGGCATGCAACCATTCACTATTGTTTGCATGGTAGTGGTTCGAGCTTGTTATTAATGTGTTGGGCACATGGCAAGCTCACAAAATTGATCTCTACTCTCTATTGCTCGGTGCGCTCTCTTATCTTGCACATGGGTTGTGGAAAGCAATATACTATTGTGTAAAATTCATTCTCTTCGATCTATCATAATTATACTCTGAAGATTTGTTGGGGTTTTTCACCTTCTCTATTTTGAGGATTTTTCCTAGGGTACATCTGGTGTTATGGTTGAATGATTTTTGTGATTGAATTGTTCTACTAGTTCAAGTATTCAATATATATTCATGTAAAGTCTTAAAGTTCAAATATCTTCATATTTCTTCTAAAAAAATCAACATGGTACCAGAGCTCAGCACGTGAAGGAGCTGAGTTGTGAAAGAAAACTAGAAGCCTAAGGATTTGAGAAAAGTTTTTGAGATCCATGGCATTGATATCCATTTTACCGGAATACTGTCTCGAGGGTACTTCCAAATTCAACACTTGGAAGGAGAGGGTGTTAAACATATTGGAGGAACATGACCTAGATGGTTGCATGTCCACAGTGGTGGAGGATCCTTCAACCAATGCAGGGAAAGTCAACCTCAAGAAGAATCAAGCAAACGTCAAATGGATCATCTATGATTCGGTTAAGGATAATTTGATGTCCATGATCACTCTGTTGAATATTGCAATGAATGTTTGATACAATGACAAGCTTATTTGAGAAGAAGGCCTCGAGTAAAAAGAGGGCACTAAAGAATAAGCTACGAAACATAAATATGGATAAGGACGAGATAGTGGCCTCATTATTCACTAAGATCTCTCAAGTAAGAGGTCATATTGCTAGTATTGGAGTAGTGATGGATGAAGATGATCTTCTCCAAACTGCTATTGATGGTCTCCCATCCTCATGGGAGACATTCTTGGATGCAGTAAATGACCAAGAGGATCAACCTAACTTCAATAGGTTGTGGCATGATTGCCTCCAAGTGGAGGGGGGAATCTAGAGCAAGTCAGTGTGCACCAAGGAAGAAAATCTTTCCCTCATGACAAGAATGAAGAAAGGGATGAAACTATTCACTCCAAACAAGTTCTTTCATTTGAGGAAGGAGGAGTTCAATAAATATTTTGACAAGTCAAAGGTTCAATTCTACTATTGTCAAAGGAAGGGACATTGTGCATGGGAGTGCAAAGCAAAGAAAAAGGGTAAAGATCGGTTTCATGCTTCGACAACTATAGAACATTAAAATACTCAAAATAAATCACTTGAGGAAGAATATGATGACCGTCAGATGGAGTCTTTCCCTTAAATACAGAAGCGCATTCACTCCTATTTGCATGGGATCCAAATTCCCCATGCAGAGACTCACTACCTCATGCATGAAGTCAAATTTGCAAGTAGATCAAGACGTAGTGACTCCAGTAATCTCTGCAAGGAAGCATAGATCAAAAGGGAGCTCACACAAAACAACAAAATATACGTATTTGTATTTTGATGCTTTTATAAATCATATCTAAATGGTTTGGAATGTGTTTCATTATAATTATTTAGAAATATGTATTCCTAATATCAGGAAGTATGTTATAAGGATAACATGATTGAACATTTGTTATAGTATTTTATACTCAAATGGTAAAAACTCATGAAATTACATGTTATGCCTAAATAAATAAGAATATAGGGATACATACCATTACGTGAGATATGAATCAGGTTATGTTGAAACATTGATTAATATATGTACCTAACTATGTAAACAATTAACCAATGCATTGAAGTATTCACATGAATGAATTTCATAATTATGCAATGTTGTTAATAATTAGAATGGAATTGTATTGTAGGGAAAAACCATATGCCCTGACTTACAAGCAGATAATGACATGTATTAAATGTTGAGTCATTCTAATGGCAGATCCTGAAAGAGAGCAGGATTCTCTAAAGAGGGAATCTTCTAGGAGCATATTGGGAAGTTCCCGTGTTTCCATGTGAAGAAGCCATAATAGAAACCCTAATACCATTCTGGAAGAGAAGACTCCCGAAGACTTTGGTTAGTAGAGATGTAGTCATGTAAAGAGGAAAAATATGAAGGGCCCAGATTATGATTCTCCTATCCATATGTTGAGAGGGAGAAGCTAGATTCACTGGCTACCGAAGAACCAATGAAAATAGTTGATGTACCTCATGTTAAGAGAAGACCTGCATGATGTTCATATTCAGAAGGAAGATAATCAAAGTATTCAAGAATCTTGGCATGATTCTTGATATTAGAGGTGTGGTAGAACCAAATGAGATTTTCCTCAGTTAAGTAAAATTCATAGTAAAGGTTTTGAAAAGATTCAGGACAATGCACTGTGTTAGCATAGTTTTGGTGAACAGTTGAAAGAAGGGCTCAAGATGAAATTGAGGTGTTTGTGTCCTTCGATTTAGGAAATAAGTGTTTAGGTGTTTTAGAAAGGAGGGCTATATTCCTTATTTTCTCATAAATCCATGAACTAAAGGTGAAAGTATATAAAGAAAGGAAAAATGTGCTTATGGTATACTATGAAAGGTTCAACGGTTAATATTTGATGAGGGAATAGATCAATGGCAGATGTTGGATCCGCTCGGAGAAGTTTCTCGAGGAAAAAATAAGTAAAAAGTTGGAAAAATGATCATTGGATAGGTTTAACGATCAAGTTTGATTAACAGTGGAGATAAAAAGGTAAAATAAATTAACAGCGGAAAGGGTAAGTGATCGATGGAATGGAAAGTGAAAATGTTAAAGGGTAGACACGATCGACGGTTGAAGATGAAGGGGCAACCAGATCTACAGTGGAGGAGAGATCCGCACCCACAACATGCAAGAGAGGTGGATTGAGCTTGGATCAACATAATTTTTACCACCTTCCGTGTGACGGATGGAGAATCATTCCATTGAGTGAAAGGTGATAGGATAAAACTACTCCTCCTGATCCCAAGACCACCAATAAGAGAATTTTATAAAAGGGAAAAAGGCATTTGTTTTTGGTTATTTTTCTTTTATGCATTGGAGGAAAACGTGACTGCACCTTGTGGAAGCCAAGCAAAAAATAACCTTTCCAGCCTCCATCTTCCAGGTAGGCCATGTAACTAGCCCACCAATGTTATTTAAAATGGAAGGTGGAGGGGAAACCAAAACATAGGTTCAATAATTCAGAAAACTAGAAGAAATATTTGAGGACAAAGACGGTGACATATTCGATACTGTAATTTCCTTTGGTTCATTCCTTGAGTTGAAAAATAAATTGCAAACCTTTAAAGAGAAAGGATTCGATATGCATGGTGTTTATAGGTCTCAGTTCCACCAATTTTTCCTAGACCAAACACTAAATTTTCCAGATTTCACATCCTGGTGTGCATCAAATTATTCCCCATCTGAAAGATTCATAATGGATTGTAATAGGTCTAAGATACTTTTCCCAATTAATGCTTTAGTTATTACATATTCACTTTAAGTTTCCCCATTATTTACATTGATCCAGGAATATTTTGTTGAAGAAAACCTAATTGAACAGTTCAAACATGTTGTTGTGGAAGAAAAACAAATACTAATTTTACTCCAAAATCCTTAAAACTAATGTGTCTGT
The DNA here is from genome assembly GCA_001517045.1 of Pseudotsuga menziesii. Lineage (NCBI taxonomy): Eukaryota > Viridiplantae > Streptophyta > Pinopsida > Pinales > Pinaceae > Pseudotsuga > Pseudotsuga menziesii. Next base: position 68,836 of record LPNX010760049.1, on the reverse strand, counting down.
TGCAAATGAACCTTTTCATTTTTATATTAGTCTGTTTAGTGAAGAGTCTCAAATGGACATTTCACTACTGAGTCAGTTTGGGGTTGGACAATGATAGATTTGTTCCATAGCTTTTATTAAGTTTTTTATTTGAGATGACTATGTGTCAGTATGAGTCAAAGTCAAAACAATTTCCCTGTCTTAAATTTGATGAATTCCCGACTGAGAATATTCATTCTCAGCTGATGAATTTCACACAGAAATAAATTTTAGATTCCAATCCTTCTTGGTTAGGATGTTTTTATTATTCAATGAAGAAAATTTTCAGTTTCTAGAGATATTGTTCACCTCAAAAATCAGAAACAATACTTTCAACTACATGAACCTTATAATGGCATAAATAAACATAGTGATGTTTCATATTAAGCTACCCAGAGTTTCGCCAGAAATGGAGGAAATGTTCCAGGTTGCTCCAGATAGAAGGGTCGGGGATTGGTTCCTACTCACGGAACATACAATAATTAGGGTGTAACATGGTTTTGTTCATGAACCATACATTCTGTCAGCATTCTTAACACTCGGGATGTTTTACATGGAGTTAATTAGACATAAGTTAATTGTGGAAAATGAACATTTCATAAGTTTCAGAAAGACTTCTGAAATCAGTTTCCTTTAAAAGTGGCTCCATTCATCATTAAAAACAAGGCTTCTCTTCCTATGATTGAAGGTCTTTTACATGATATGAATTTTATGAAGGATACTAAGATTAACTATGATCCACATCATATCATCTCTCAGAGGAGGCAACCAAATAAGAATTAATCATTTGAACATCAGGAAGTAGAGCGATTAACTGAAAGGGACAATTTAATGTATTATCAGTCAGATGTGGAGAATTCTGGAAGTCTACAGGAAAATCCTTTTTCTTTAGTGAAAAAAACAACCATGATTATACCAACTCCCAGAAAAATTCAAGTAACTGGAAAGAGAATCCATTTTGAAGCTATGGAGGTTGAGGAGGAAGACTTAGAGGCACTAAAAAGACATAAAATAGAATTAGAAAAGGAGCTAGTTGAAGCTGGGAACATGAAAATGAAGGGAAAGGTCCAAGTCCCATCCTTTGAGGTTCAATAATACAATTTTTTAGAAGCATAGGAAGGATCCAGTGATAGGGTCAAATACAAGAATGATCTGTATGATAGATATAAGTAGGATAAGAAATTTTTTTCAAAAGAGTCTTTGAAGCGTTATCCAAAATTCAGAAACATCTTAGACAAGGAACTCTCATTAGTTACTGTAAAACACCCTGAAAAAAATACTTTAAATTGGGTAATAGCCACTCAAAACAGAGTTGCTGAAATGAAGATGAATTTGCAAAAGATCCCAGTACCTACTAAGATTCATTTGCACAAACAAACTGGGGAGGTCATTTACACTAACCTTATGAAAGCTACTTTGAAAGTTTCAAAGTTACTGTCAATAGTGTCCAGAATAGAGAACCAATTAAAGCAGGTAAAAGTGGAGAATAAAGTACATCAATGACAAATTAAGAAACTCCAAGGAGATCTTTTAGCTATGGATAGTGAGGTGGACAAAGGACATGAAACCAATAATATTTTGGCTGAAAACGAGAGCACTATCCAAATGTTGAAGAAAAAAATGAAGATTATAGCTACTCAGTTAGTTCATGCCTCTGAATTGACAGAGTTGGAGAAAGAAAATGAGTCATTATCTTGTGAATTAAAGACTGTGATGACAAACTATTAAAGCTTGCTTGAGAAAAAATCGAATGGGTGAAGGAAAAGGGCTTCCTTATTGCTAAATTGATGTTTTGAATGAAAATCAATTGGCTTTGGAAAGGGAAATAGATGAGAAAACTAAAAGTGAAACACTAAAGGTAGATAATAAAAGTACATAGACAAGTACAAAATCCATTGTTCAAGATATGCCATAAGTCAGATTGAGGGATAAAGAGATAAAGAGCCCGAAAACAAAAAATCAGAACTTGGTTGTAGTTAAAAAGAAGGAAGAAGAAATCAAACTCATTGAGAATAAAAATAAGGAGTTGTTGGACATAAATTATAGATTAGTAAAAAAACTATCATGACGGCTGCCAGTACAATGTGCTAGGCATCTCCTTTGGAATATGATTATTGTTGAGGCAACCAAAATAAGGCCTTATTTGAATTACATCCAAGATAAGGAAATGGTAATTAATACAACAAGGCAAAGTTGTGTAGCTGTAAAAGAGGCTTTCAATAAAAAGGTAGTAGAAATATCTAGAAACACTATAAACTTTCTCAACACTTTGTCTGAAGAGGAATTGAGAACAATGGGCATCAAAGACATGATTGCAATATTAACTTGGGCTAGGAAAATTGTTGGGAAGCATCAATATATTGAGACTGTGCAAGCAACGAAAGATATAATGATTCATCAGGTGAAATCTTTTAAAGGCCTATTTATAGGATTATTTTAGAAAGGTTTTCCTCCTTTTTGGAATGAAGATGGCAAGCTAACTTCTCGTTTTGAATATCAGGCCTTGTTGGTTAAATCCAGGTTAGATCATAAGAAGTTTGAGTATATGACTCAATCCTTGACAGGAAAAGCCATAATTGATAAATTGGTTGTCGATTTTGAGTTGGTAAATACATTCAGAACAATTGGTGCTTAGCTACCACCTATTTCTTATGTAAACCATGTGGAGCTGAGGGTATTATCTAAAGAGATGGCCAGTTTGGAGATGTCATCTGAAGATCAATGGAAGACCATATAGAAGTTTGTAAAAATGAAATACAAGTTACATTAGTGAAGAATTTAATTTCAAGGTTCGAGCTACAATGAAGACAAAGACCAAAATTTGGCAGAAATTCCACCCAACCGAAAAAACCCGTAAATAAAGCTAGGGTTTTGAGACGAAATTTTTTAAATGAGCCTAGCCTCATCTATGTTACTCAGAATAATTTTTATAACCTATTTCTGGAACTTTAACAGCCACTATGCATCTACCTATGCAATTGGAACATAAATCTGGGCACCCGATCAAAAGATTTATGCTCTGCAATTTTCGAGGCCGTCATTGAAATTCTGGAAAATGGCTGATTTTAAATTAATGATATCTCCACTTTCGAAAATCCAAATGAGATGATTTATTTTTGAAAGTGTGTATTTTTGCAAGAGGAATTCAGATATGCAACTTGTTTCTTCTGAATCTATGAAAAACGTTTTAGAAATGGATCTGAAATTCATCGCCCAATTTTCCCTCTTTTTTTTACCAAAAATAAGAGAAAAAAAATTCCAACTTGTGCCAAGGAAAGTGCTCTGATACCAGATGTGAGGAATCTCTTGCAATAAACAATGAGAATGCATGATATAACAGAAATAACAAAGCACATAAGAGATTTTATTAATCACAAGACACTTCGAGTGGGTAACCTCCTTTGAGAAAGCTCAATACAAATAAATATTGGATGCCTTCATTAGTCTCAACACTCACTTATATACTAAGTCTAATCTAAACAACTATTACTCCCCATGAATGTGGGATAATACAACATACTAACAGGACGACTTACAAAGCATATGTGTCCAACAACATATCCTAATGAAATAAAGAGGAGGGTTTACAGGAGTTCTTAACATAGATGCTGGAGAAATTTCGCCAGGGTGCTAGACTCTTGAGGCCCTTTCTCCCAAGACAAGTGTGAAAAGTTTGAGCAAGAGGAACCCATCAGAGGGAATGCACAACACTAAGGTCATGGTTGTGATTCTTTCTGCTATGTTTAATACAATGATGCATTTCATTTCCCATTTATAGTGAATTTCCTTGGTCATTTACTTGGATTAGTCAAGTTGTTTCTAGTACAATCCTCTTGGTCTTTGTTTGTGGTGAATCTTCTATAGGTTTTCTCATTCGTGGAGTTGGATTGCAGTAGTTGATGGTCAATGAAGACAAACTCCCTTCAAGAGGCAAGTCTTCATTTCTTTGTCGCTCATCACTACTTGATTAATTTAGGAAAATGTGTGCATGTATTGTCTTGTTTTGTTCTAGATTGAAGTTGTTTAAACTAGGGAGTTCCACTTGTGTATGCACTCATAAAATCATCCACTAACAACTATTATGTGCTTGGATCTATGTCTGCATCAACAAATATGGCATATTTAAACCTACATTTTCTACAAACACAGAACAAACCTTAGGCCAAACTATCGTGTTTTCCATCAAGGGGTGTATCATTCATGTCTTAGGAAACTTAGTATGATCTCATTACTTTGTAGTTTTTTCTAGGGAAATATGCCAAATATAAAGAACATGGTGCTTGAATTTCTAAATACATGTGAAGGCCACACAATTATCAAGTATTAGGAAATGCAAAAGGTTATCCATATTTGAACTTAAATTTATGTTTTTATGTTGCCTGTTTAATAAAAATTGTAATAACTTACAAGAGGGATATAAAGAAGTGTTGCTACATGAAGATATGCACAATGCAAACCAACCTCCTTCTTACCCTTTTCACTAAATCACTTAAGGTATTTATCAAGTTATTTCAATTCCCTAGTCTACCTTATATTTAAAGATTCTAAATTATTGTTTTTATTTTATTTTAAAGGCATAAAAATGATTGAACACAATGGTTGTGTGATGACTAAATATGATGTCAATATAAAAATTACTCCTCTCTAACACATCCTAATCAACAATGCTAAGAATATGCTAATTATGATTTAAAAACATGCCATGCAATTGCTTTCACTTATGTTCATTATAATAAATTTTGCTCCACTTTTAGATAGATTAATTGTTATTATAAATATCTTCATAATCGTTCTTAAATCATCTAAAATGTTCAATGTAAAGCTCTTAATACGTAGATTTTTAGTTTACAAACTCTTAATTAAAAGTGTAATTAGCTTTCTCATAAATGCCATCACAATATTTTACTATAAAATATTATACTTTGATTTATTGATTTAATAGAATTTTGACATCTTTTAAAACTTTTAAGAAGTGATTTATTTTAATAAAACTTTATAATAAATACTAAGTCTATATAAAAGTTTGTTTATTATTTATTTTGTAAATCCAAAATATTACTAGCTTTCTCATAAATGACATCACAATATTTTATTATAAAATATTATACTTTGATTTATTGATTTAATGGAATTTTGACATCTTTTAAGAGGTGATTCATTTTAATAAAACTTTATAATAAATACTAAGTCTATATAAAAAGTTTGTTTATTATTTATTTTGTAAATCCAAAATATTATTAGAAAGTTATGAAGAGGGATCATGGTCTTGGGATATAGCGTTCTCTTCTTTGATCTATGGTTTGCTAAACACTACTTTAATATCTATTTCCCCAACTTTTATTTATAAAAAATCTATAAGTAAAACTAAATAAATTATTTTCTCTTTAGGACTAAATTTTAACAAAGCTCTCCCATTATAAAGAATTTGAAATGGACTTCGAAGTGGGTAACGAGAGAACAATTTTCCTATGTAAACTTTGTAAACCATCTTAAGCACCTTATGTGAACATCCTATATGCTTTGGGGATTACAGGCCTATATCTTTATGTAATCTTTGTTATAAATTGATCTCGAAAGTTGCAGCTATTCGACTTAAACCCTTCTTGGACTCCCATATCACACCACAGCAATTTGGGTTTCTGAAGAACCGCCTGATCCATGGGCCTGTGGCCATTTATACAAGAGGTATTACATACTGTGAAGCTAAAAAAGAAATCTGCTCTCATACTCAAACTGGACTTGACGAAGGCCTTTGATCGTGTCAATTGGACCTACATCAGACTGATACTTATTCAGATTGGGGTACCTTTGGTTGGGGTCAACTGGATAATGGGCTGTATATCTTCCTCTAATTTTGCTGTTATCATCAATGGATCACCATCAACATTTTTTCCAGCTTCACGTGGCATCAGACAAGGCTGTCCACTATCTCCACTGATCTTTATTTTAGTCATCGAAGGACTTAGCCTATTGATTGCTGATGCTAAGAAAAATGGTTTGATTAAGGGAATCAAGATCACAAATGATCTCATCATCACACATCTCCTTTTTGTGGATGATGTAATACTTTTTGGAATGGGCACTGTTGAAGATTGGATCGCTTTCAAGGTGATACTTGAAACTTTTTGTGAAGCCTCTGGCATGAAAATAAATCTGGACAAATCCTGTTTTCTGCACTATAATGTGAAGGATTGCATTTTGAGAGGGGTATCTGACATTTTGCCTTACCGATTTGACCATCTCGACCTTGGTTTCACTTACCTGGGTTTTTTCTTGAAGCCTTCGGGATACCTTGTAAAGGACTGGCTTTGGCTCATTAAAAGATTTGAATCCCGTGTGAATCAATGGACAAACAGGTACTTGTCCTTGGGGGGTAGACTGGTACTTATCCGTGCTGTTCTCACCAGTCTTCCAGTCTATTGGTGCTCTCTTTTCCCCATCCCATCATCCATATTGGACAAGCTCAGGAAACTCATCTTCAACTTCCTGTGGGGCTCATCTGCTGTTAAAAATAAGTTTCATCTGGTTTATTGGCAACTACTGGCTCGGCCCATCTCCTTGGGGGGTTGGGGTATCAAGAACCTGCCCTTATTCTGTATACCTTTGAGAATGAAGAACTTCTGGTATGCTTTGAATACCACTGGTATTTGGAATCAGCTTATTAGGACTAAGTATATGAAGAATATGTCGATTCAAAACTGGTTCAGAAATAAAGATTTCAGATTTAATAACACCTCATGTATCTGGATGGGTTTCATTAACACTCTGAAATGGATTGGACAAGGATTAACTTGGCAAGTGGGACAAGGTACTGAGGTCAGAGTTGGGGTGGATCCTATTGTGGGACTTGGCAGTTCATACATTCTGCCATATGAGCTCAGAACCTACCTTGTAGATTATGGCATTTACACTCTTGCCCAGGCAATAAATCATGAGTCGGGACACTGGTTTACTGCTGAAGATTTAGATTTATGTGATGAATGGAGTTTGCTTTGGAGTTCTTATACAAGAGGCTTAGAATATAACAGGATCAGCATAAATGAGGAATCTGATATTCTTCTGTGGTCTACTGGGCAATTTGTGGGCTCTATCAGTGCTGCCATGGGTTATGATTGTTTGGCTATAAATAATTTACAGGATGATCATAACCAGGTTTGTCTACAGCTTTAGTCTTTGAAGATTCCTATGAAGATTATATGTTTTATTTGGCTCTTGACCAAAGACAGAATTCTTACCTGGGACCATCTACAATCTAGAGGGTTTTATGGTCCTAGTAGATGTGTACTATGTGGAATAGATTCAGAGGACTGTGGACATTTATTTATTAAGTGTCCTTTCGTGGTTAACATTTTCACACATTTCTCGATTTGTTTGGACTCCACCAACTACCCTCATACCGTTCAATCCTTCCTGAAACAATGGTTTGACTCCACTGCTATATCTGATCCTATCCGATATATCCCTACCTTTATATTCTGGTCATTGTGGCTCCTCCGCAATCAGTGTATCTTTGAGAATATCAAACCATCAGCCACTTCTCTCATTTTCAAAATTGAAGATATGCTCGCCCTGTACCCTGTTCCTCCTTGCAAAAAAAAGATCAGGAAGATTGGTTCTCAGCCTCATTTTGACTATCCTGTAGGGTATTTTGACGGTGCAGCACAAAGAATGTTGGGGGGTGCTGGGTTTGTGATCTATATAAGTGAAACCCATTACTATTGTTTCTCTGTGGGCTGCGATATTGGATCCAACACTAGAGCAGAACTGCTGGCTCTTTGGTCTCTGCTTAGAACTATCATTCTGATGGGACTGCCCATAAAGATGATATTTGGTGATTCAATGGTGGTTATATCATGGGTCAAAAGACTGTCGGCCCTTAATATACCCTATTTGAAACACTGGTGCGAAGATATCTTCAACATGTTGCAAATGGTACCTTCTGTGGCCTTCAATCATATCTACCGGGAACACAACATACTTGCTGATGAACTTTCAAAAAAGGCATTGTCTCTGGATCTGGGTTCTGGTAGCTTCTCGGAATTTATGGATGGGGAACACATTAGAGAGGGACATTTTGCTCTCTTTTGATGGCTGTTATTTTCTCATTTTACAGCATCTAGTCATATGATCAGTATTTACTTTTTGTTACCTGTTTTTGAGATATTTTCAGCATGATGTTGTGCCTGCCTGGAATGATATGTTTAAAGAATACAGAAAGTAAAATTCTGACCTGATTATCAGGAGTGATGAATAAGTCTGATGTGATACAGACTTAGTTTCTCTTATCTTCATTTTTGAATGTTGGCCGTATTTTTCTTCAGCATGCTACTACTGTTTTGTTTCTTGCTGATTTTTGATTGTATAGCTGTCATGTATGCAGTTTTGATAGCTGTCACTGCAATGATTCTAGATTGATTACTAGTGGTGAAGTTATCCCACTATTGTGTGGCTGTACAGGGAGCTGTTTTTTTAGCAGATCTCTATTGTAACTGTTTAAGATGTCTTTTGATTCTATATGAATATCAAAGGCTGGTAATTTTTCTTCTGAAAAAGTTTGAAGGGGAGAAAATTCCTCCTTTAACAGAAGGATTGAGGAATTTTCGACTAGACACATCAAAAATAACATGTAGAAGGCACTTTATTATTTTAAAACAATGTTTTATTGACATATATATAATGTTGTATTTGGCAGTAAGGTCTGTTTTTACGGTAATCAAAGGGGTTTCCAAATGTGTATGTTTATATAGTTGTTTGGACTACCTGTAACAGGCTGATTGTATATGATGTCCTTTGAATCAATAAGAATATCAAAGTCTGATATTTTTTCTTCTGAAAAAAATATGTTCTTAACCAAAGAATCACTTCCTTCATCATTACTCCATTTGACTCTCATAATTAACATACTCTTTTAACTAAACGAAATGAGGCCATATAATTATATTAAACTTATATTACAAGTTAGCCAATTTAAAAAGTTAGATATTAAAACAATAAATTATTTTATAAGATTTTGAATAATTTATCACCCATAAACATCTAAGATTTTGAGTCGTTTATAAACTAAGTGTTGCTTGATGGACGAAGCAGAGAAAGGAAGGATAACGAGACCAGTCCTGAAATAAGTGTTGACAGAGCTGACCTCAAGCGGGCCCGAGGCAATTGACGTCAGGTCCAACTGCCCAAAAGTTTCATGCTATTTTGGGTTGCCAATATGGAATGTCTAATGTTTGCCCTCACATATGTCCTATATGCATATGGGAAGGAAATTTTTTCATTAAGAAAAAACAAACTTTTTATTATTTTGAAATTTTTTTGGGATCATAAAATAAATTTAGCATTCACGGATATTCTATTTATTCATTAATTCAAAAATATTTTTACAGTCCAACTAATTCAAAATGATATTTAACTGAAAATGTTAAATTTATGTCCTTAAGTATTGAGTGACTCGAAAAGATCAAATAATCTTTAAGTTACTACATTCATTATTAACTAGATGAGTGAATTCAGGATTCTTGTATAATAATTAAAGATTGTGGCAAACAATAATTACAGGTAAGTGGACAGTTAATTGTTAAGAATTGTAATCTCAATGAAGCATTATTAACAGTGTATTAATTAGTTAGTTAGTTGAATAGTTGAGTTGGTCACATTAGGTAGAATTAGTGACCCATAGTATTCTGTGACCCATGGTATTTACCTATGGTTTTGTTGTTATGTAGTCTTATAAATACTATTGCTTAATATTGAGAAGGTAATTCCATTGCCCACGCAATCAATATGCCCATTGTGTTTTTTCCTTCCTTTATTGTTTCTTCTTTAATCTTTAACATGGTATCAAAGCCAATGGCCTGGTCCATTTTTTTTTGTTTCTAAGTAATCATTTTCACAAAGTGGAAAGCACACAGAGATCTGATCTTATTGGAGGTTGTGATAGAGACAAAAAGATTGAGAAATCTAAGATGGAGCTACCATAAGCACTACCAGAAGAGATTGAAGAGGTAAGAAATCTTTTAACACCAAAAGGTTTATGGAAAACCTTTCATGGAGATGAGTATGATGTATGGGTCGTCAAGTAATTTGTTAAAATTACAAGATTTGTGGCATTTCATAGTTGAAGAATATCCTAAAGATACAGATTCATTTAAGGATTTGACTGAGTTCCAAAAAGAAAGAAAGCAAGTTGTTACTTTATGTCTCATACAAGACAGTATAGACTATTCACTATTTCATTATATTGTAGAAGCTGGTACTCCAAAAAGGGCATGGGATATACTGAAAGAAGTGTTTAGTGAGGAACCAACTTTAGAAGAAGATGAGTTTGCAAGTCATGCAAAGCACCAGGAATACAGTCAAGATGACTGTGTCTATGAGGCAGTTAGTGATCATGCAATCCCAACCAAGATTGTTGATCTATTTATGTTTGTTGATGACAACGAAATCAAACCTGTTAATGTAGCCATGTCCAGCGATGTGAGCGGTAGTCTTTTTGTGCAAAAAACAGTTGATAGCAACATAGAAGCTGCAACAATTTTTGAAAATAAGCAACAGACGGTTGATAGCAGCACAAAAGAAATAGCAACAGACAGTCCACCCCAAAACCAAAAAACCAAAATTTTGAGGGAGATATATGAGGATACTCCTATTAGTGATGAGCATCTACATTATGCTCTCTTTTCTTCTCAGACCACGTATTTTCAAGAAGAAATGAAGGATGCACAGTGGGTACAATAAAATTAAGAAGTTAATGAGAATGATGAAGTAGCTGCCATTGATGAGGAACACGAAGATGTGAATGCTCTCCAAGAAGAGCTAAAATCTATTTATATTTTTTTCTAACAAAATTTTTCAGTGTCCAGGTAAAGATGACAGCAAGAAAAATCATGTTGAAACAGAAGAAGAATAAGAAGACTTGAACTATGTTCCAAAATATGAAGAAGTCTCTAAAGAACAACTAATTAGCATCAAGATCCAGAAGACAAATAAGAATAATTCCAAGTACACTTCAAGGAAGAAAGTGAAGCTGACTTTTTTGAATAAAATGTAGCTTAGTTGAGACATAGATCAACATGCATCCTTTTGCATTGATAGTGCTGAAAGTATCATCCTAGTTGAGATTAAGGGGGTGTGTTAAGAATTGTAATCTCAATGGACCACTATCAATAGTAAATTAATTAGTTAGTTAATTGAGTAGTTGAGTTGGTATCATTAAGTAGAATTACTGATCCATAGCATTTCGTGACCCAAGGTATTTATTTATGGTTTTGGTGTTATGTAGTTTTATCAATATTGTTGCTTAATATTGAGAAGGTATTTCAATATGTCCATTCTGTTTTTCCCTTCCTTTATTGTTTCTTATTTAATCTTTAACATCAATGCCAATAGTAAGAGATCATTAAGCCATGTGCGTGGAATTGTTTTCTTTCTCCTCCATGTATGTGGAATTGTTTTCTTTTTCCTCCCCTTGTACAATCAAATCAAGCATTTGTTTTGCTCAACAAATAATAGTGTTACTATTACCCATTCTTGTATAGATAGCTATGCAGTGGTGGAGAAGTCACCCTCACTTCTAGGGATGGTACATGATTTTAGTTTCAGGAAATGCAAAGGAGGACCAAATCATCTCAGCTACCATTTCTCCACCACGAGGTCTTCACTTACTAAAGTGATGTCATCGTTCATGGGATATTAAAGAATTGCTAATTACTTACAAAGATCCTTTTGTTGAGCCTCTCTGGATACATATTTCCAACTAAAAAACCCTTATTTTTACAATATATTCCTTATTTTTACTAGAAACCTCTTTTTACACCCCTATACCTATAACCCACCCCCACCCCGCAATACCTACAATATATTTACCTTATTTTTCACAATTAAAAACTTCCCCTTATGAATGAACATGAAAGATATTGCTCAACAAGGTGAATCCCAGTGTGATCCACATCCTATGGCCACCCATGCTCAATGTGTGAAAGTCAATTCCAGACTTGAATATGTGAGACCCGTCTCAGATTTTTTGCTATAGAGATTCAAGTTTAGGTGGTTGGATTTTTGAGAGCCTGAAGTTGAATGATGTTATCTTAAGTCACAACTTTAGGCAGAATCTTGGATTGTGTAGACTTCGTTGATGAAATATATGGAGAATAGTCGTTGTATTAAATGCCTTGTTTCTTGCATGATAGTTCCATGCAGTTTTCCACGACAACAACAATGCAGTTAGTAATTAGAATAGTTGTCATAAAAGTGATCACATAGTTGACAAGGAGATCAGGTGTTGCTTCAGATGAAAGAGTGGTTAGGGAGAACAACTAACCCTCCCTTTCTTGTAGTGCTCCTCACCTACACTACCTAACAACGATAAATGGTAGTGTGACGAGGATTAAAAAGTTGTTTTAACCCTAAGAAGGGATCATGGAAGAAGTAATAAAACTTAGGGAAATTATATGCTCATAAAACTATAGCATAAAACTTAGTGTTTTCTAATTCACTGCACGGCATATAATAAAAAATTGAAATTGTTGCTACACATTTACCAAATCTAGATCGATTTACCAAGATGAACCACTTGTCCTCACGCCTGTCATGTCATCATAGTCGTCTAATGCATGTGGGTTGTCAAGGTGTTTGAGTGTTACAGGAACACAAGGTTGTCAATCTGTCAGGATGTTATAATAGTTCAGACAACAGCTAGAATTCGAACATGAGCACGAAAAGTGCGCTTGAAGCTGGTTAAATTGTAATGATGAAGGCATCGTTTCAAAATGGAGTAAGCAATCTACCCGATGATTTGCACCAGGGTCCACCCAACTCATTCGAGTGGATATCTTACTCTGTTACCCTCCGTGAGACCGAGACCTACCCGCATCTGCATTCTCCCCAGCTCCAGACCGACCGCCCAACTGCTGATCCCCTCCCATAGTGCAAGATTTACGTCTTCGATTTTTATATCCATGGAACTTGTTTTTTAGTTAATCAACAGAGCTGAAGGATTAGGTATAAAAGAGACGATACTAGCATATCTGGATCTAGGGCTCACCCATCCCATTGTGCAAGATTTTTGGTGCAAGTAACCATGCTACTATGGATTTCTAAGAATCGGGTGGACACAGTTGGAACACATTGTTGTAATCAAATGTGGGTGGGCTTAGTAGCATCTACGGTGGAAAGATGGACCTCCAAGGAATCTAGATCAATTCAAAAAATTGATGTTCTAGTTTGGCTGCAGAGCCAAAAGAAGCAAAATTCTCAATTCCAAAAGCAGTCAAGGTAGAGGGGCAAACCTTAGAATTAAAGAACCTCATTTTAGCTTGGATTCTAGATCAATTCAAAAAATCGATGTTCCAGTTTGGGTGTTGAGCCAAAAGAAGCAAAACTCTCAATTCCAAAAACAGTCGGGGTAGAGGGGCAGACCTTAGAATTAAAGAACCTCGTGTTATAGCTAAATCTTGGTGCGTTCGAATCCAATTGGAACTATAATGAGAGATAGCTATTGGATTGGTAGTGCATACTTCCAAGGTAGTCAATCACTAAAAAAGAGATGTTTTGGGTAAACGCTGAGCCAAAAGAACCAGAACTTTGAATGCCAAAACAATTAAACAGTTGGGTTTGAGGGGTTAACCTTAAGAACCTATGAATAACTATGTGTGTGTGTGAATGCTATTATTAAAATCGCTACAACCCACCGCAACAGCTAATGGAAAACATAGATGAAAATAAGGCCTAATTTTCTTAAGGTTGCAGGTTATACAATAACATATATCTTTAGTGAGTGCAACATTCAACCAATATGTATTTATTAAGAGGTTATAAGATCAAATATCAAGGAAATAGGGTATTACAATTGGATAAACTTCCAGCAAAAGGTCTCACGCACAAATTTGATAAATCAAATTATTATTATTAAAAGGTAATAAGATTAAATATCAAGGAAATAGGGTATTACAATTGGATAAACTTCCAAAAACTCTCATGCACAAATTTGATAAATCAAATTATTATTATTATAATTAATATGATCTTAAAATTAAATGATCCTTATTAGTATATTTACATAATGATTATGACTATGCAACATTGCACAATGTCTGGTTTTCCGTAACATAAATCATCAATGATTTGATATAATCCATATTTGATAATAACAGTTTATATAATATTCAAGATGCATTATTATTATTAGACTCCCAATAATTGATAGCATCAACTACTCTTCATATGGTTTTTAGACATAAACTTCAGGCATTTCGATATCTATGGATGGCATGCAAAAATGTTTTAAGTAGCACTCAATCGCATATGTAAGGGCCCCACCATTGAACTACAAACTTTGTTGCATACTTGTAGGATTCCTCGATTGCAGATTCCAGATAAAAGTTTGGATGGGCCAGCCGAAGGCAAGTGCAGACAGTTGTTTTACAAGTGTTACAAGTGTATGATCAGCCTTCAACCAACCAACCATTGAAAAGAAACAAAGATTGATGTTGTTTTACAAGTGTTTCTAGTGTATGATGAGCCTTCAACCAACCAACCATTGAAAACAAACAAAGATTTATGTGAGTGATTTATCATTCATTCACATCATCACTAACAATTGATTAGTGGCTCATTCATGGCATAACACACTAACAATTTTAATATTCTATAGGACATTACAATGTAATGCATTATGTGCCTATTAAAGTATTTAATTGTTGTTATTTTAAAGTCTGTAACACCCATCTGGAAAGAATTGGAGTACTTTATTTAAAGTCTGTAATACCCATCTGGAAAGAATTGGAGTACTTTATTTAAAGTCTGTAATACCCATTGGAAAGAGCTGCAATATTTCAAGGAATACATAGAGAAGTTGAGCAAGGTTTCAGGGGAACAAAAGTTGAGCAAGGCTTCGAACATAAGTTGAGCAAGGTTTCAGGGGTTGAAAACCCTAATAGAATTCTGCGCCAAGTTGTTTTCATAGTGAACGTAGGCATCAATGATTTGATGTATTTTCCAAATTACTTATTGTTTGCCAAAGACATAGGGGCTTCCCGGTCAGTCATAATCATTGCATACAGGATTGTTCCATGTTCATTCCTCTTACATACTCGCAATGCTTTCAATTAAGAACCTAACCAATGCAAATACCATTTGTTTGAACACCAACGATCTTGCACAATGGGATGGGATCAGCAGCCAGGGGTCTAGAGACATGGAGAAGAAGCAGACACCTGTAAGTCTAGGTCTCACTAAGCATAACAGAGTAAGCTATCCACTTGACGGAGTTCGCTGGGCCCGATGCAAATCGTCGGGTAGATAGCTTACTCCTTTCAAAATGAGGTGTAGTTGAGGCCAGGCCCATGTCGTCTGACAAAGATTACAGAATGTTTGTAAATGAAGTAAAAATCAGTACATGCATCCAATAAAATCATGCCAATTCATTTCAAATTTAAATTAACAAAACACTGCACTAGCAAAGACACACTCTCCTCTATTTAATTTACATTTTTTTTTCCACATAAAAAAATCATTTTAATTTACATTTTTTTTTCCACATAAAAAAATCATAATTTTATATACAAAAGTACAAATTACATTCTTCACATGGTGCAATATCACAAGTAATAATTGCCTATACTCCCAAAGCATCTATTTAATTTAAATATTTTAAATATTTAATTTACGTATATATAAGAGAGAGTTCTTTAACCCTCTTACATCATCAGGGCCTTGGACCCTCTATCCATGTGTGGAGGTTAAAACTTGTCAATCTAGTTACAACATTAAGAGGTTAGCGCTTAAAACCTTGAATATGATGAGAAAAACTTTATCATAAACCAGTTACAACATTAAGAGGTTAGCGCTTAACACCTTGAATGTGATGAGAAAAAAATTATCATAAAAAAATATGAAAGAGTGTTTGTACGGTTACCAAAACCATGCCGATTACATTATTTTCGAGTAGGATAAACGACACCTAAAACGCTTGGCATTTCCGGCCGATTTTTTATCAAAATTCGTCAATTTTTTTTTAGAAAATGTTATTAGAAAATGTTATTATCATTCCTATATTGTTTCATCATTTTTATCTAAAGTAAATCCCTTATTTTTTATGATTTAAACCAAAATTTGTCTGCAACTGGAGTTGTCTAACGAGAGGACTTTTTGACTTTTTACGTCGAAATCTAGTAAATTTAATTTACAAAATCTGTAATTTCGGTTGTTTGTTGAGGGATTTTAAGTTCAGAAATGAAATCAAGTGACAAAAACCCCAACAACCTACAGTCTATAAGATCTGGCAATGTTTTTTAACGTTTTGAAAATTCCGTCTTGATTCATGGCAAAAACCAGATGAAAATAAAGGTAAAAAAGTCCCCTCTTTAGACAACTTGATAATAAATAGCTTTGTTTTATCTTGAGCAAAGGATTTATTTATTTATTTATTTCATGCAAGTCGTGTGCCGTTCGAAATTCTCGGGCTTGTCAGTTGGGAAGATTCCACACACTATTACCTGTGGCGAACAATACTGCATATGCTATGCAGCATTTAATGCGACGGCGGTCGCACTGTCCGCCGTCGGATCCGTTCCAAAGAGCGATCCGACGGCGGACAGTGCGACCGCCGTCGCATTAATTGCTGCATAGCATAAGAAATATTGCTGGCCATTACCTGTTCTCATTAGGAGGCCGCCTTATTTTCCGCACACATTCTCGAGACTCCCACCGTCGACGCACTTAGTCTTATGGGATTTCTTCATCCGAACGACATCCCATTACTATATGCCGCTCACGTTCTCTGCCTGTCTGCTCACTTCTTTACTTTCGCCATATGGACGCCGCCGTATTCGCGCTGGAGCTCCTAGTCACACCAGCAGGTTGGGCTCGGACTAACCCATATTCGGTGTCGGCAATGATTTCGAAATTTGTCATGTCCTACCAAATTCCTGCTATATATGACGGGAATCGGGATAGCTTGCTAGATGTGGAATTCTATTGTCTTGAGCTACTGAGACTCCAGTTCGTTGCCAGCGTGTGGCCACTGGCCAGTCTTCAAAGGTATGCTGCCCGATTCTAACCGAATAGATAACTTCTTCCCCCACCTACTTTGTAAACTAGTGCGTTTCCAGTCACTCCATCATGAGTCAGCATGACAATGACGGGTAGAAAGTTTCCAAAGTCTGGCCTGTCTGCAACAATTATTATATGCTCCAAAATGCCCATTACACATATTTCCATGTCACTCTTAAATGATGGAGCTGAGCTGTGTAATAGGGACGGTTTTTTTTATCACATGAATTTAAGTCATAAAATTTTATAATTTTTGTTTTTCTGTTGGACGATTTTAAATGTTCAAATTAAATTAGGTAATATAAAAACTCTCAAACATCTATACTCTGTAAAATCTAACAATATTTTTATACATTTTAAAAATTCAATAAAATTCATAGCCAGAAACAAGTAAAAACCAACCCAAAACCCAAAATATGGGAAAATCGTCTCTTGACTCGTTCGTTAAATTATTACTTTCATTTTTTTGTTTTCTACCAATGGGTGAGGGACATCACAGCGCATTTAAGCAGTTTTTGGAGTCCTCCATATCCTCATCTTTATCTCTCAATTATGGTTATTTTGTTCTCATTTATCTAAATGAGTGTGGATTAGGTTGTTACCTTTTAACTCACTCCTAACCTCCCAAAAAAATCGAATATCCAACAATTATTTTGTCGAAGCTCCTCGTAACAGGTTCATTTAATATATTTAATTAATAGTCACGCACACTATTAAACCCTAAACCTAACCATGGTTTGCTTCGCGAGTCAAATGAGGGTTCAAGAAAACACGGGATAATTCTCTTACCGCCTTCGTGACGTGGAAGTTGTCATAAGATATTGATTGAAATACTGAGTCCTGATCCCTTTGCCATGACACAGCTATTTTAGAATTATTCAAATACAGGAAAAGTAAGAAAGAGCCATGCCAGCCGCCTGCGATTCTCCGTACCCTTTTTAAAACTTTCTTGTTATGCCAGGCTGTTCCAATTTCCTCCCTACCCTAATATGTATATAAGTTCCCGTCTCTGGACTCCAAATCCACTTATATTGCAAGACAAAGCTATTTCTTACTATCAGTTAGTCGTCTTGGAAATAATAATAGCACGAAAAGCAGTTCTTCTTCGCTGCAGCCGGACTATCATTCTATTCTTCTCTGTACCACCGTCGTGGTCCGAGTTCGAATGATGTCTGATACTCTTGGAAAACACGGCCGTGAATCCGAGGTTCAGCCGGACTCCACTGACGTCCGGGAGCCGAAACGCTTTCACGGCGAAGAAACAGACCAGTTTCTTGATCTGGTGCAATTAGAGCAAAGCTTGGCAGAAGACGAACAAGAAGAAGAAAGCGTTCCCAGTGAAGAGATCGTAAATGGAGTTATGAAAAGCCTGGAGGAAGAGATCTCCGCGACCTGTTCCACTTCTTATCGCTCCTCCAACTCGGCGGATAATTCGGCGACCTCCGATATTTGTAGCCACCAGGAAGGCCAAACCCTAAATGAGGAGTCGGGGATTGATCTGTGTTATCTCTTGGAGGCTTCAGATGATGAACTAGGCATTCCTCCGAGCCCTGTTTTGGACTTGAATGAAGCAGTCTGTATATCTCCCAAGGAAACCTGTGAGGGTTTGTGGGAGATCTCGGATCTTAAATCCCTTAATGGCGAAAACTGGCACTTCGAGGACGACTTCGAAAAGTATGAAGAGTTTGTAGTGTGTGAAAATGCGTGGAATGAATCCCAGCTGCAGGATTATATGAACAAAGATATTGTAAGCCACGGCATGTTATTTGACGGGGATTTTTCTGAGGCATGGAGACTGGAAACTGCCGAGGGCATGTAACTAATGTCAGGGTTTACTAACATTATACAATTTTCCGATATATCGCTGTATTGTACAAGTTGCACATAATGAATTGTTTAGTAAATTATGTATGAAACTTTTCGTCATTGTTATAGATTTGATTTCTAAAAATGAACATGAGATTTGAAGAAATTTAATTAGACAATGGTTAAAAATATCATCGATATCCAAGAATAAAACATATGTTTTTTCACTCCCATTCATATAAACCAAGTCGTTCTGGCTCAAACATATATTTTAGGTTTAAGGTTATAGCTAAATAGAATGTGTAACCTTGTATTTTTATTAAAATTAGTAATGTTATAATAGGTGTAAAGTTATTTTGGTGGGAAGTGGTAAGAACACTTCATATTTTCTTTATTATTAAAGATTCATATAAAATTTTAAAAAATGTTAGAAAATAATGATCATGAAATTACTAAATTAAGATTAAAAAATAAATATAAAGATATTAAAGTTCAAATGAAAGATATTAAAAAAATAAATTTTATATGTTTTGATTATATATATATTTTATGTTTTTATTGAAACAAAGCTATCTTAAATCTATCAATAAAAAAGAAATTAATTTTACGTGGATGTAAATTTTATTTTAAAACTTTTATGCATTCATAAAATTTTAGATCTAAATTTTTTGTTTTTCACATGGCTATTATATTTTTTCCTATTTCTTTATATTTATATATTTTTCTGTCAACTAAACCTATTTTTATCTATACTTTTAATCAACCTTAATATAATAGTAATTAAGATTCGCTAAGGATTTACTCTTCCTGAAATGGCAAGTCATATCAGTCTGCTCTTAAAAGTTGACGTCCTCACAACTAATTCCCTACCAATCGTCTCAGGTCGTTGATTAACTCTCGCCCCGTCCACATTTATGACACTATCGTTGTCGTGTAACACCCCATGTGAGAAATTTTTTTTTAAGTTTAAACTCAATGGTTTAAGTGACCTTCTCCAACCTAAATAACATTTTTGGTACTTTTTAAAATAACATTATTAACCAATTTTTCAAATAAATATTTCAACTTAAAAAAAAATATTTAAGTATTTTTTACTCAATGGTTTAAGTGACCTTTTCCAACCTAAATAACATTTTTAGTACTTTTAAAATAACATTATTAACCAATTTTTAAAATAAATATTTCAACTTAAAAATATATATATAAATTTTAGTTTACAAAAACATTTTAGAGGACTTTTCAAACCTTCGTAACATTATTTAATACTTTTCCAATTAACATCACCAACTATGTTTTAAAAATATTATTTCTACATTAAAAAATAATAGTTTAATCTTGGAAAGTACTTTAAACATTTTTAAACATATCTAACTTTAAAAAAAACTTTCAAAATTAAATAAGTATTCCAACATTCAAAAATACTTAATCTTTACAAAAATAAATTAGAATTTCAATTTTGGAAAACCAACACCTTACAAATTCAATATGTTCTTAGTATTGCATGTATGTGAGACATTAATAGTGATCATTATTCTTTATTAACATTAGGAAAACAAAATTATGATAATCAAATCCGAAGAGATCACTTGTGGTAATTTTATGTATGACAACAACAGCTTGGAGAACGTGACTCAATATAAATATATCAGAATTGATATTCATCATAAGCTTAGCTTGAACTACAACATGGAGAAAATAATTAATGGAGGATGGAAAAGTTATTATGGACTTGAAAATATTTGTAAATTCGGAGACTTTGGCTTTGGGATAGGACGAAACTATTTTGAGGGTTCTTGGTCTTTCTCTGCACTTAGAAAAAAATGTCAATGGAAGCCTCACAAACTGACCAAGATCGTGTGCGTCCTTCCTCATTTCCTTGACATATCTCCTTCCACCTCTCCTCTTTATGTCAATTTATGTTGGAGTGAACTCCTCCTATACAAACCTTTCCGCGATGTGCCAAAAGATATTGGCTCCTCAAACTTGGAAGTTGTCTTTGCATAGGAATCCTTTCTTGAGAGCAACAATGCCTGGTATGTTAACCGACACCCTTCACCCCCTCCAACTATTTCTGTTGATACACCTCCCCCTCATGAAGTTCATCCTCCCTCCTCTATCGACATGTCCGAATGGGAACTCCTCTCTCAACTCCACCCTGTAAACAACCTACAACTTCATGATCTTGACATGCTTGGTCATCGCGAGTTTGACGCTAATCACAATTGGGGCCACATGCATATACCTTTACACTTGCAAAACTCGGCCATCTCATTTCTTGACTTGAATCGCTCATCGAACCAAGCAGAACTACAGTATTTTTCAACTTCTGCTTCTCCTAGTTGCTTTTCTCCAACACAACACACAGCCTTTGAAATTATTATGTCCCACTACACACATCACATTACCACAAAACCATTACATATGACTCATCCAAGGCACTGCAGGCACAGGGAAATCTTACTTAATTGGGTGCTTGCAAGCTGCCTTCTCTTCATCATCTACAAATAACTCATCCCCTCTTCTCCTGCTTGCTCCAACTTGCATCGTAACATTTAACATAAATGCCCTTACAATACATTCTGCCCTTCGGATAGCAATAAATACTATGCTTCCTCTTGAGGACCAAGCCCTTGCAAACCTCCAAGAACGACTCCTCCATAGTACGCTATGTACTAATTGATGAGATGAGTTTCATTGGACCAAAGCTCTTATCCAACATTGACTCTCGTCTTCGGGAAGCGTTCCCTTCCCATCAAACTTACCCTTTTGGAGACCGCTTTATCATCCTTGAAGGTGACCTTGGTCAACTTCCACCTATCAAAGATATCCCCATGTATGTAGGAGCATCAAGTGGAAACACACTTCGGCGTACCTTTGACACATTCATAACCCTCTCAACGGTTTTTCGTCAACAAGAAGATGACCCTTCTCAGATTTAGTTCCTCCAACTTCTCCTCAATCTTAGGAATGCAACAACTATTGTCGATTGGACCCTTCTTATGTCAAGGACATCATCTTCCCTCTCTCAAACCGAGAACCACGGATTTGATCAATCCACCCATTTGTTCTCAACTAACAATTCTATTGCCTTCCATAACAAGCAAATGCTTAAACAACTAAATGTCTCGATTGCATTATGTTCCACAGAAGTTAGGGAGAAAACGCTACTACTTGCACTAGAAGATGAACAATTAGATATGGTCGTACTGTTTGTCATTGGTCAACAAGTTATGCTTACAACAAACCTTTGGGTTGAGGCAGGTCTTGTTAATGGTGCTCTTGGTCAAGTTGTTTCAATCTTGTATAACATCACCACTACTCCACCTATGCTTCATTTGTTTGTTGTTGTTGACTTTATCAACTACAAAGGCCCACCATGGGATTCTTCTAACCCTACCTACATCCCGATCCTCCCTTTAACAAGAGGTTCTCGTAGACAAATTCTCTTTCGCATGGCCTGTGGTTTAACAATCCACAAATCACAAAGAATGACCTTACAGAAGACAACAATCGACATAGGAAACATCGATCAACGAGGGCTAACATTTACTACAGTTTCAAGAGTTAGACAACTCACTGACCTACGCATAATGCCAACTTTTTCTTTTGCTCGCTATGCACGTATGAAGGATAGCCCTTCTGTCTAATGAAGAAAATAAGAGGAAACTTTAATTGCCTTTAGATCAATTCCACCACACGTCGCTTAACATAGTTGCTCACGTATGCTTACACCCATGCATTGCTTCCCACACCTCTTCTCAGTTACACAAAAAATAATAAACAAACAACACCATAAAAAAATATTATCACTTTCCGCTTGCTAAAAAACAAAACAAAACAACCTCGCCTTCTGCCCTCCCCCCATCCACCCCCCAAAAAAACACTCCTGCACTCATGCATATATTTCTGTTAATTTTCTTCCAACATTTTAACTTTGTTTTGTTTCATCTACTTGAATCTACCATAACATTACACTTACAACATTCAGTTCTCTCTGCAATAGAACAAACAAAAAAAAGAACAAAAAATGTCCATTACACAAGTTTTTGACTTTTTTTCCTTTCTTCTATGATGTGGATATGTTATTGCTTGTGTTATTTGCTACTATGAAAAAAAATTGTCAGTATAGCAATTCTATTACAAAAAAAAAGTGCCTTTCTTTAATCTATATTATTTGAACATGTTAAGATTTCAATGGTTCTGTTTTCTCGCTTCTTAGCTCTTCGACAACAAACACGGACATGCAATACCTGAACATCATTGCTGACTTCTACAAGCAGATCAAGGAACAACAAGCATCGCTACAACAAATCAAAGCACGCTTCCAATCGACTTCAAACATCCAACTGAATCCGATCCACCCTACTATTAAGCTTCTCTCAGAAATAAGATCCTTCCTTCAATGCCTTATCCATATGCATGAAAGGGACACCATACGTAAGATTCGCAAAGACTTAGTATCCTGCCACCCTTGTCTTGCTTAATACAAGAACATTACATGGTGTTGTCATTGCCATAATCCCTCTTGCATTTATGACTAAATCATCTTCCTTGCTTGCAGTTCCCTTTTCCCTCTCCTTACAACCCAACAACCCTTTTTCTTTGATTCCCACACGTTCTTCAGTTTCCATTACTACCCTTCACTTATATGTACTACCTTGTCTATAACCTGTGCTTTAATTGAATAAATGCATTAGCATTTTTCACACATGCAATGCACAAACATTGTACATATTACATGCTTCCACTACTACCACAGTACATGTACATTTATTATATTTCCCGTTCTACTTGCATGTAATGCACCTCTCTGAAGTATATACTCTATCAAACAAACAGTTCTTTTACAAATACAATGCAACAAACTCTATGTAAATAGAAACAGTTCACAATATACTAAGTTCTTAACTTCTGTTGTACATTTAATCCATGTATATATTTAGCTTGTACTTCTTGTCATTACACATGTGTATATTCTTTTTCCCATGGAGTCTCTATACTTGGTTTCAAAGTAAATATGTTGTTCATTTGTTACTTCTACTCAATTTAGACTGTTTGTACATTAAATTGGTTTCAAATATTCGCAATCCTCATTTCGTTTCAAATACTCTCTTATGATCAGAGAAACAATTCACACTATACTGTATGTACATAGAAATAGTTCACAATATATACTAAATTCTTAAGTTCTGTTGTACATTTTGCCCAGGTGTATATTTAGGTTGTACTTCTTGACTTTATACCTATGTCTATCTTTTTCCCCATGGTGTCCCTATACTTGGTTTGAAAGTAAATTTGTTGCCCATTTTTCATTAGACAGAATTTGAGGTAAAAAATGGGCCTCCTAAGAGATGTACTACAAAAATATAAAATATATTAAGATATTATGAGTTAGGGGTTTTATGGGATAGGTTTATATGACAACTCACCTCCTACACTACTTTTTATGCACAATATAAATAACCATGGTTGAGTTACTTTTCTAAATTGACTATAAATAAAATTAATAAAATAACTCTACAATGATGTGACTAAGATTCATTGTAAATTCCAAAAAAATTATTGTCCTTTAGCATTTATTTGTCTTGAACTTGTAAATAATATTAAACAAAAATGAATTTAATTTATATGCATAACTAACATTTTTTTCATATAAATATCATTCATGAATTTAATTTATTTTAAAAGTACAAGATTATATATATATATATATTAGTTTGATATCATGATATTAAATACAATTGAGTGAATCTATAATTTAAAATTAAAAAAACATGAAAATGACAATATATTATTTTATAAAAAAAATGTGAAAAGACATTTTTATGAATTATGAGTACTTTACTTGAAAATGACAATAATATTATTTTATGAGAAAGTGAATTGTGAGTACTTTACTTGAAAATAATAATAATATTATTTTATGAGAAAGTGTGAAATGACTTTTATTATGAGTACTTCACTTTATGACTTAAAAGTACTTGTACCACTACCTTGGTTAATTATGGGTTTTCATCCACCATAGAAAATGTGACAAATAAGCATTCTTAATTCATGCAATGCCACCTCAACCATGGGGGATGATGTCATCTACTAGAATGTAATTGGTTGATTTTTATAGTACATTTTGGTCCTTTTGAGGCCCATTTTTGACCTCAAATTCTCTCTAATGTAACTTCTACTACAAGTATATTATTTATACATTCAGTTGGTTTCAAATATTCGCCATACTCAAATCATTTCAAAATACTCTCGATAAAAGAGTATATGGTCTATAAGTAAATAACTGTTGCAGCAGCTTGTTAATCATTTTTTTAATTTACTAGTACCACTGCTTCATCTGTACTTGTCATCTCCTGTTCCCACCAATGCAAGCTTCCTTTCTGGCATGCAAAGCATCCAACTCCAAACTAAAAGGTACTGTCCTATCTACTATTGCTTTTCCATGCTATTTGTTCATTTTATACAAGAAGAAAAAAAAACTACTTTTTTTCCCTCTTACATTACATGTATCGCAGCTCAAATTCAACATCACAGAAGAATACAAAAAAAAATGCTTAACATCTGTGCCTCCCTTTCCAACCATTCATGAAGGTCTACATATGGGTACGCAGTTTTTCTCTCTTGTTACAGGATTCTACTTCCTTTTTCACTTCCTTTACTTTGCAAGTTAGTTTCTTCTCTACAATATATATCAATCTTAAAAAATTTATTTCCTATCTGTAGGTTCCTATTGCCTTTTTTTATTTACGTGGGTAGATGTTGCAATGCCTTCAACCTCAATGCTTTCATGGTAAGATACACTCATTGATTTTGGTAAACATTACTTGTAAACCACTCTTTCTTATTGGAATTACATATGGGATACATCATCTTTTTCGTTATATGTACATATGCTCATAAAATTCAGTACATGCTCACTTCATATTTTCTTTGTGAAATAATCTTGGACTGATGGTTGTCCTGGTTTTTATCTTCACCCACTCAGGTTGAGTACACCTTTTTTCCAACTACTTGCACGATGCCATCAAAGAATTGTAGATTACTATGAAGAAATGTTTTTTTAAGGTCATGTATACAATCTCACCAATTTGTCCTACAACAATCTCAGTTGGTCAATCCCAGAAATCCATGCAAAGACCTTCAGGTAAGAACAATTCTGCCAAATAAGCCATGTTTAATGCATTGTGTATTGTCGATCATTGTGTCCTGAATTGAAATAGGTCAATTGACATAAATTCCAAACATTAATACTAATTGCTGAGCTATTACTGCATGCAACCCTTTTGTTTTGAGCACAACATATTCTGGTTTTAATACAAATATCTAAGTCTCACAGGTTTATGAAAATGGGCATGCACAATGTCATTTAATTTATTTCTGAAAAAGTTATTATCTTAAAGGATGGGTTAATTCTAATTTTTTGTTATTGCTCTTAGCCTGGCTTCTAAAGTTTTGTGCAAGGCTCTCTTTTGATTTGTGTGTGTGAAATACATGTGGATGTAACTTGTAAGTGATTAAACTACACAAAATTTCCTGATTGTTTAATAGACAGTAATGCTCATTTGCCTTTTCAATATGTCAGGGAATGCTTTATATTGATATTGATATTCATCACGGGGATGGTGTGGAGGACGCCTTCTACAGTACTGATGGAGTCATGTCGGTGTCATTTCACAAGTTTGGATACTATTTCCCAGGGACAGGCCACCTTAAAGATACAGGATATGGGAAAGGAAAATATTATTCATTAAATGATCCCTTGAATGATGAAATTGATTATGAGAGCTACAATAATCTCTTTAGGCCTATAGTACAGAAGGTCATGGAAATATATCAATCGGAAGCAGTTGTCTTACAATGTGGAGCGTATTCTTTATTAGGTTATACGCTACGTTGTTTCAATTTGTCAGTCAAAGGGCATGCAGACTGTGTTCGATTTCTTTGGTCATTTAGTGTTCCATTGGTGCTTGTTGGAGGCAGGGGTTACACTATTCGCAATGAGGTCGGTATTCTTTTCCTGCTGTTGGTGTTATGAGGTTTAGCTTATCTATTCATATCTTTCTTCAAGAAGCAGCACATATTATCTGTAGGTGTTGAACCCCAAGATAAGTTGCCTCATAATGAGTGCTATGAATATTTTGGGCCATATTATACCCTTTTACTGCATGCAAACCCTACAGCCCAAACAGTCAAAACTTCTAAAACCGGAGGGCCTCTTTAGTTTTTCTTCAACAGTGTTGCTTTTCTTTACCTTCATTTTCTTCACTTCAATCCATTTCACCTACATTAGGAACTAGCCATTGACAATTTTATCATCCTCCAAACTTGTTGGATGTTCTTTAGCTTCCTCTTCCAGAGGACGAGTTGCCAGCCTGCCAAGTATTGTCCTTTGTGGGAGTTTCTTGTGTAATCCCATTATTTATACGAGGACTTAGACAGTTCCTAGAAACTCTAATGTTTGTCCATTGGACCATTTGTCATCAAGAGGCCTTCTATGTGTTGTTCTAAATATTTATTCAAAGTTTAGAGGTGGTGTTACTGGTTAGGGTTGATGCCATTGCCATTATAGTCTTGTTGCGGTACAGTGTCACATACCCCAATTTTGTAAAATTATGTAAATGGTTTTAATTATATTCCTGAGACATTATATTAAATTTAATGCTAAGTAGGAAATTGATGACTCAGCAGAGTCAACAGAATTGGAATGTAATTCAGAATATTTTTATTATTAATAAATAAATTATGGAGACAACAGCATGGGAGAGCTGTTAAAAAGAGGTTACTTGTCAAACTGGTGGATGGAACTAGGTGGAAGGCAAAAAGCAAGTGGAAGCATCCTTAAACACTTCCTAATTTGCAGGTGGCAACTTCCCTACATTTGGGGTCATGATCCCCCAAGAAAGTGGGATCAGAGCAGGTGGCTCATTAAATGACAGTTAACCCAAAAAATACCTAGGCAATCTTTTAAAAGTACTCAATGAAGAGAGCTGAGGCTGCTCAGATATTTTCCAGAGAGAATTCATTCAAGTGAATGTTATTCAGGAAATTCATTGAGGAAGAGGGAAATATAGTAAGGAAGTTGTTCTAAGAGGATTGCTGCAGTAACTTGATTTTTGTTACAGCTTTTGGGCTGAGAGGACTGACTGATAGTTCTGAGTTAATACTGAGTTTGAAGACTAGTATCTGACTTTGCTGCACCTAGTTCCAGCCAGGGAGACCAGAGCAAGCTCGGGGGTCCTGAGAAGTCACTGTCTGAGCGCTCTCCAGGAGTTGGTAGGGAGGAACGGCCTCCCATTGCTGTTGTTGTCCCAGTTTAAACAGGTTCTGTCACTTATCTCTTTATGTTTAATGAGTATGAATGGTTGCATGTTATGTTTTTTTATATGACCGAAGAGTTAGTTAGTTTAGTAATGTGAGTATCTCAGGTTATTAGTAGTTAAATCTGTTGCTGAGTTAAAGAATTACTGCGTTTTTCCACATCTGGGTTCACCAGACCGTACTCTAGCACAATATCTCGGTATTGAGAAGTAATATCCTTCTGAACCGAGTTTCCTATTTAATTACTTTCCGTGACTACAAGTGTTTCACAAATTCATAAGTTATTTTCTTATAAGTCTTGAAAACTATTTCCTAAGTACTGTATCTTTGTTTCCAGTAAATGCTAGCTGTAATAAAGAAAAGATAGACTAAGTATTTCTGCTGTTTAAATCTTGTAATTGTTTATCTTCCAGTTTGAAAGAATCTAACCTCTTAATACTGAAAAGACAATACTGACAGTAGGATGTAATTTCTTATTGGTTTGATTTTACAGTTAAAACCTAGAGGTGTTAGTCTGTATTTTGGTTACGAATGCAGTTATTTAATTACTGAATCTTCTTTTATTTTTAACTAAGCTTAAACATATTACAAAATTGTTATTCTATTTTCACATATGGTAAATGAATGTTATTATATACACAGGAATTTATGTATATATATGTATATAAGATAAAACTTAAAATATTGTATGAGTATTATGAGAATATACTTAGGCATTATAACTAAATAGATAAACCAATCCATCATTTACCAATGTTTCTATGATATAATATCATTATTATATCATTTAAGAGCATTGGAATAATGTTAAGTTGTGGGTATTTATAAAACTTACCACTATATTGCCATTTACCCTAGTCTCAAGTGAAGGTAAGAGATATATCATTTCTCTAAAGGTTATAAATAGTGGGTAATCAATTTGATTTTGGTTTACTCTAGTTCCTATTATTGATACTTGTTAATAGATTAGCAACCTTTTTAATAGTCTTAGAATCTTTGTGGTGATAATTAGACCTTATCACATTCTAAGCTCAAAAGAATTTATGAGAAATTCTATAAGTAAATATGTGATAAGCAACTATGATATATATTAACCTTCTTGTTGATAGTATAGTCTTCAAATACTCACAAAGGGGTTGACTATGATAAGTTTAGGAATGATCCTAAGGGTGATTTGGTTTCTATCCAAGTGTCAATATTGGAAATAGAATAGTATATTAAAACAGTGCAATCTCTTAATTTATTAAGGAAAGAATTGTATCAATCAATAAACTTGTAAATGTTTCAAGGAAGAAAAGCATAGATCGATACTTGTATTATCTTATCATTTACAACTACAGTTGAAAATCTGAATGTGATCAAATC
>LPNX010760049.1:4913-33356 GCA_001517045.1 Pseudotsuga menziesii | reverse complement strand
TTTCCAGAGAGAATTCATTCAGGTGAATGTTATTCAGGAAATTCATTGAGGAAGAGGGAAATACAGTAAGGAAGTTGTTCTAAGAGGATTGCTGTAGTAATTTGATTTTTGTTACAACTTTTGGGCTGAGAGGACTGACTGATAGTTCTGAGTTAATACTGAGTTTGAAGACTGGTATATGACTTTGCTGCACCTAGTTCTAGCTAGGGAGACCAGAGCAAGCTCGGGGGTCCTGAGAAGTCGTTGTCTGAGCGCTCTCCAGGAGTTGGTAGGGAGGAACGGCCTCCCGTTGCTGTTGTTGTCCCAGTTTAAACAGGTTCTGTCACTTATCTCTTTATGTTTAATGAGTATGAATGGTTGCATGTTATGTTTTGTTATATGACTGAAGAGTTAGTTAGTTTAGTAATGTGAGTATCTCAGGTTATTAGTAGTTAAATATGTTGCTGAGTTAAAGAATTACTGCGTTTTTCCACATCTGGGTTCACCAGACCGTACTCCAGCACAGTATCTCGATATTGAGAAGTAGTATCCTTCTGAATCGAGTTTCCTATTTAATTACTTTCCGTGACTACAAGTGTTTCACAAATTCATAAGTTATTTTCTTATAAGTCTTGAAAACTATTTCCTAAGTATTGTATCTTTGTTTCCAGTAAATGCTAGCTGTAATAAAGAAAAGATAGACTAAGTATTTATGCTGTTTAAATCTTGTAATTGTTTATCTTCCAGTTTGAAAGAATCTAACCTCTTAATACTAAAAAGACAATACTGAGAGTAGGATGAAATTTCTTATTGGTTAGATTTTACAGTTAAATCCTAGAGGTGTTAGTCTGTATCTTGGTTAAGAATGCAGTTATTTAATTACTGAATCTTCTTTTATTTTTAACTAAGCTTAAGCAGATTACAAAATTGTTATTCTATTTTCACATATGGTAAATGAATGTTATTATATACACAGGAATTTATGTATATATATGTATATAAGATAAAACTTAAAATATTGTATGAGTAGTATGAGAATATACTTAGGCATTATAACTAAATAGATAGACCAATCCAAAATAACAACAAATAATAATAATCATAGAAACATTGGTAAGAAGTAATATCATTATTATATCAACAATAATGTATTTATATTACATACACTATAAAAGCCTTACTAATGTAACAATTAAAGTAATATTTTATTATTACCATTGCAAAACTTAGACTAATTATACTCAATGTATAAATAAATAAGGTTTATGTATAAATAAACTATTTATACTCTGTGTATTACAAAATAAATAAATAATACTTGAAGACAATATTAAAATATAATAAGAGTATAACCGACTTACATAATTTCAAAGGTATGCACTTTGCATTTACAGTTTCTAATAAATAGAAGTCAGGGTATAAAGCCAGTACAGAAACCTTAACAACAAATCTATTTAACAATAAGTTAAAGAGTACTTTGACTACAGAATTCTTTATATAATGAGATAAATTACAGTATTGTAACATGACCAAGAACAATGCAAGAAACTAGTATCAACAGCTATGATATAGGTTTAAGGGTATAAACCCTGTATATTATTTAAGAAGTTAATACATAATAAGTAAATCAATGTACATAACCCTAACAGTAACATTATAAAAGAGTTTATAAACAGTAAAATAACTCAGATGTTTATTTTAAAAGCAAAGGTAAATAACAGAACAAGTAAATTGCTCGAATATCGAGCTTAACCAATATGGTAACATCCATATATTTTACTCACAGTTACCAACAGAGTTTATATATTTTTTTCTTTAAATTCATAATGTCAGATTAAGAAACTGTACTTAATCTCAAACTGTAACATTAGGGTTGAACCCTATAAATCCAGTTTATACAAGTAAAATAAATACTAAGAGTTAAGACAATATTTTCACCTATGGCCGTATTATAAATCCACATTATAAGCTGTTATAAACCCATATTTTAAATTATTCCTGTATAGAGCATAGATTCAAAATGTATGTGATAAACAAACCAAAAGATACAGGAAAGCATTATAATAAGTTATATTCCAAAACTCTGGGTGAAAACCCTGAGCATTATGAGTACAGGTAAGGGAAACGGGATGTTGAGGTCATAACCTCATCCGGAGGCAGGCATACAACCTAGTGCTTTTTATGCAGTATTTCTTTTACAGTATCTTAAACACAGAAGAAAAATTAATAATACAAAACAAGATTTACACTCGCGGTCGAAGCCAGAGAGCACTGTAAGAGAGTTAGGGTAATAACCCTCAATGTTTAACATTTAACTAACAACTAAAATCCATGAAGGTCAAGAAGGGCCGCAACGACCAACCCATCGTAATCCCTTCAGGATTCACACAAAGTGGGAAAGCCGTGAAGAGACTAGGGCTTGCCGTGGCCCGTGTTACCGTAACCCTCATTCCTGTGGGTTGCAGAGAAAGGTAGCAGACATATCTGCAAGATCCATTTAACAGCCGACTGTTAGTTACTATAGTAATTTAAAAGAAACGCATTAACATTAATATTAACTTCAATATCGAAGAAAACGAATTTATTTAGTTACCTGAGCAGTGGGCCATCTCCCACAGTGATGCCGCGACCGGCTTAAGCCAAAAACCTGCAACTCAATGGCAAAGGAGCAACATTACAACACTCTTGACCTCATACAGTACAAGTATCCCTACTAAACGATGGGTAGGACAAAACCCTATTGCTGCATTGTCCCTTCTATGCAAATAATACACAGTTTGCAAATAGCGTAAGCCACACTACCTAAAAGGGAGATTCATGCCCATTGGAACGAAGGAAGGTAAGGATTATCATTGTTCAGAGCTCGAGTTAACAATGGAGATATCGCAGAGACAAGCAGTAAGTTATTTCACACTATAACCTCTTCACACAGTGCAGTAGATGGGTTAATGAAGAGCGGGAGCAGCAGGAGGATTGATAGCAGACCACACGACGGCCAAATGGACCAGGAGGGTTGCAGAGCGGCCAAAGGCCGGAAGCAAAGGAGAATGATGACTAGGGTTGGGTCAACTGCTTTTAAAACGTCAATACTTGGCTGAGGAGTGACCACGTAATACCTTTAATACATTGCATGCAGTGGGTTGAGACCTAATGTTCCACAACAAAATCGCCATTGATTGATTTTCCAACAAAATCATAGTGTTGAGATTCCATATGATTGTTATACCATGGTATCACCTGCCACATGATCTTCAAACCACGTACTTTAGATTAATGCATACAAAACTTTGCATTATAGATATTGTTCATGATTAAGTCTTGTAAGTATTTAGACATAGAGGAATTGGTTTTAATTATAAAGGTTTTAAGAGCATTGGAATAATGTTAAGTTGTGGGTATTTATAAAACTTACCACTATATTTCCATTTACCCTAGTCTCAAGTGAAGGTAAGAGATATATCATTTCTCTAAAGGTTATAAATAGTGGGTAATCAATTTGATTTTGGTTTACTCTAGTTCCTATTATTGATACTTGTTAATAGATTAGCAACCTTTTTAATAGTCTTAGAATCTTTGTGGTGATAATTAGACCTTATCACATTCTAAGCTCAAAAGAATTTATGAGAAATTCTATAAGTAAATATGTGATAAGCAACTATGATATATATTAACCTTCTTGTTGATAGTATGGTCTTCAAATACTCACAAAGGGGTTGACTATGATAAGTTTAGGAATGATCCTAAGGGTGATTTGGTTTCTATCCAAGTGTCAATATTGGAAATAGAATAGTATATTAAAACAGTGCAATCTCTTAATTTATTAAGGAAGGAATTGTATCAATCAATAAACTTGTAAATTTTTCATGCAAGAAAAGCATAGATCGATACTTGTATTATCTTATCATTTACAAGTACAGTTGAAAATCTGAATGTGATGTAATCTATACTTAATATGTTATAGTAACTATGAATAATAGAAGTAAACCTTTGATGTGTGATTTTCTACCATGCTAGCTGTGAGAAAAGAAGTAATTATTACATTCTTACCTTTACCTTCATTATAAACATTTAATGGTATCATATTATTTTAAACTTGTTAAACTCTATATTTTTTCTGTCTAGAAAAGTTTACTGTCATCTCTATGTGTAGAACTCCATTCTCTAGCAATGGGTCTTAAGGAAACTTAATAAAAGTTTTACCTTTAGAAGCATGGTAACTCTGTCTAGCATGTATATACTTTCACTAAATAAATTATATACATCAAATCGTATTGTAAACTTTCGAGACTTGTTAACAGCGACCCGTACACCTTACCTGTATACCTGTAATAGAAGAAAACTGCTGCGTTAGCTCGAAAGCTAAGTAAGCCCAGTCCTTCATGACAAACCCACCTTGTGGTCGTAAACAGAAAAACAGTCAGTAACTGAAAGAAACTGCTCTTTTAAGTTAAGTATAATCAAACATCATTCAGTTACAATTCTAAGTAACATAAAACTAATCAAACAGTTAATGACTGCATTTAATGAGAATTTATGCTATTTAAAAAATTTAAATTTTTCGAAATTTTTGGGGTTTTGACATACAGACTCCACACTAGTGTTTTGAATCATCCAATATAGACAAATTGTTGGATTTCTTACATCAAATCATGGTCTGGTGCCCTGCAATCTTCCTCTCCAAAATGTCTTTACAAAGCCATGTTGTCCATTTTACTAGCATTGTAATGTATGTTTTTCACGTCAATGGTTAAAGGGCTTGATCTTTTCCTTCTTTAATCCAAACACAACACGTTCTATTGCTTTGATTTGATCATTTTACTTCAGTGCCCCCAATATTCAGGCATTAGGGTTAGGAAAATAGTAGAAGGAATATCCATTAAGAGTATTTTAATTTTAACAAATGTTTCTTATTACTACTTTTTAAGAGGTGTTTTGGGATTTATGAGTTTTCTTTGATGGTAAAGGGCTTCTCTTACAGAAATTGAAAAAAGCTCGATACTTTTGCTTGTTGTCTTTTTATTTCATTTCAGTATTTGATTTTCACATGAGCTTGTACTGTCTAATCATATTGGAGAATTGTTTGATTGACTGGTTGTAAACTCTAACTTGATTGGTTTTCCCATGAGCTTGTACATATCATGGAATGCAGAATCCCTACTGTTCTTGTAAATTTTTTGCGTAACTTTTTTTCATATTGGAGAATTGTTTGATTGACTAGTTGTAAAGTCTAACTCGATCATGAAAACAATTATGCATACTCTCTGAAGTAGCTAGCTTCATTAATGTGTTTTTATGTGGTATGAATTTTTTAATGTTTTTTTTAATGTGGTATGGATCTTTTTATGTAGTAACATCTTCAAATATATATTGTTATTGTATTTAGATATCCTGTGATTTTAGTTGTAGTTCCAATTCAGCAAGCTCATTGTCACTTTTGATTTAAAAGCAAAGGTTATAGTTGGCATGTGGATCCTTACTTTCTCTTTGAGGTTGTTAATTAATGGTGTCCTAAAGACATGAAACATGAATGAGAAACTGTCTAATATCATTATTTAATCTATTCAGATCCAAAAGGGGATACATGGAGGATGTACCATGAAACTGATACTTCTTAGCAGATACAAAAAGAAGAAAAATATGTTGTTTCAGCTGTAGCAACTGTGCTCTCTGATATTTGTGGACCAGGTGAATGGATGCCAATGTCAAAACTTCATTTTGAGGTGAACCTTCTTTTTCCCACATATAAGTGTTGGATGAATCCTGTTGTTTTGTAGTATTTTATTTTATTTTTATGTGAGGCAAGGACACCCTCTATCTTGTTAAAAATGGAAGTGTATTGGAGATGACACTGTAGAGGGAATGAGATACATATGCACCCAAAAAATGGATAGCAGCATTATAAAGGGTTAAAAACAAGTCTTATAATGACCAAGATGAATGCTCAAACTCTGAAATGGCATCAGTGCTGTTTGGAACCAATTCTATGTGTGCTTAAACTGACTGGTAAACAACTTAAAATAGTAGGAATGTTGTTGAAACTCAGATGTTTGAATAATCTGAATCCACATATATTTTGGAGGAAGCAATCCCAAGGAAAAACCTATGAGTTTGCGATGATATAATGGTTAAATACTGCTTGAATATCATGCCACTATCAAGCATAGTTTCTTGTGACTCCAATTTTGTCAACGTGTCAAAGCAGTTTACATGGTATATTGAATTATTATTTGCCAAAAAATGATTTTTTAGACTTGCTCTCCATGTAGAATGCCTAGATTTCATCCCTGTAGAATTCTTAGAGTTAAGAAAATTATGAATTGTTAGATGCCATCTGCATGTAGAGTGGTTAGATTTCATCTCTGTATAATTCTTAGATTTCCTCTTGTTGTCTTTTTATTTCATTTCAGTATTTGGTTTTCACTTGAGCTTGTACTCTCTAATTTGATGTCTAAATGATGGACATATCATGGAATGAAGAATCCCTATTGTTCTCGTAAATTTTTTGCGTTACTTTTTTTCGTATTGGAGAATTGTTTGATTGACTGGTTGTAAACTCTAACTCAATCCTGAAAAAAATTATGCATACTATCTGAAGTAGGTAGCTTCATTAATGTGTTTTTATGTGGTATGAGTTTTTTAATGTTTTTTTTATGTGGTCTAGATCTTTTTATGTAGTAAAGTTTTCAATATATATTTTATTGTATTTAGATATCCTGTGATTGTAGTTGTAGTTCCAATTGAGCAAGCTCATTGTCACTTTTGCTTTAAATGCAAAGGTTATAGTTGGAATGTGGCTCCTTACTTTCTCTTTGAGCTTGTTAATTAATGGTGTCCTAAAGACATGAAATGTGTATTAGAAACTGTCTAATATCACTGTTTATACTATTCAGATCCAAAATGGGATAGATGGAGGATGGACCATGAAACTGATACTTCTTAGCAGATACAAAAAGAAGAAAAATATGTTGTTTTAGCTATAGCAACTGTGCTCTCTGATATTTGTGGACCATGTGAATGGATGCCAATGTCAAAAATTCACTTTGAGGTGAACCTTCTTTCTCCCACATATAAGTGTTGGATGAAGCTTGATGTTTTGTAGTATTTTATTTTATTTTTATGTGAGGCAAGGACACCCTCTAGCTTGTTAAAAATGGAAGTGTATTGGAGATGACACTGTAGAGGGAATGAGATACATATGCACCCAAACAATGGATAGCATCATTATAAAGGGTTAAAAACAAGTCTTATAATGACCAAGCTGAATGCTCAAACTCTGAAATGGCATCAGTGTTGTTTGGAACCAATTCTATGTGTGCTTAAACTTACTGGTAAACAACTTAAAATAGTAGGAATGTTGCTGAAACTCAGATGTTTGAATAATCTGAATCCACATATATTTTGGAGGAAGCAATCCCAAGGAAAACCCTATCAGGTTGAGATGATACAATGGTGAAAGACTGCTTGAATATCATGCCACTGTCAAGCATAGGTTCTTGTGACTCCAATTTTGTCTACGTATAAATGCAGTTTGCAAGGTATAATGAATTAGTATTCACCAAAAAATGAATTTTTAGACTTTCTCTCCATGT
Organism: Pseudotsuga menziesii; assembly: GCA_001517045.1. Taxonomy (NCBI): domain Eukaryota; kingdom Viridiplantae; phylum Streptophyta; class Pinopsida; order Pinales; family Pinaceae; genus Pseudotsuga; species Pseudotsuga menziesii. The sequence continues at coordinate 25,788 of LPNX010760049.1, read as the reverse complement.
AGAATGCCTAGATTTCATCCCTGTAGAATTCTTAGAGTTAGGAAAATTATGAATTGTTAGATTCCCTCTACATGTAGAGTGGTTAGATTTCTTCTTGTTGTCTGTTTATTTCATTTTAGTATTTGGTTTTCACATGAGATTGTACTCTCTAATTTGATGTCTAAATGATGGACATATCATGGAATGCAGAATCCCTATTGTTCTTGTAAATTTTTTGCGTTACTTTTTTTCGTATTGGAGAATTGTTTGATTGACTGGTTGTAAACTCTAACTCGACCTTGAAAAAAATTATGCATACTATCTGAAGTAGCTAGTTTCATTAATGTGTTTTTATGTGGTATGAGTTTTTTAATGTTTTTTTTTATGTGGTTTGGATCTTTTTATGTAGTAAAGTCTTCAAATATATATTTTTATTGTATTTAGATATCCTCTGATTATAGTTGTAGTTCCAATTGAGCAAGCTCATTGTCACTTTTGATTTAAATGGAAAGGTTATAGTTGGCATGTGGCTCCTTACTTTCTCTTTGAGGTTGTTAATTAATGGTGTCCTAAAGACATGAAACGTGAATTAGAAACTGTCTAATATCACTGTTTAATCCATTCAGATCCAAAAGGGGGTACATGGAGGATGGACTATGAAACTGATACTTCTCAGCATATACAAAAAGAAGAAAAATATGTTGTTTCAGCTGTAGCAACTATGCTCTCTGATATTTGTGGACCAGGTGAATGGATGCCAATGTCAAAACTTCATTCTGAGGTGAACCTTCTTTCTCCCACATATAAGTGTTGGATGAAGCCTGTTGTTTTGTAGTATTTTATTTTATTTTTATGTGAGGCAAGGACACCCTCTAGCTTGTTAAAAATGGAAATGTATTGGAGATGACACTGTAGAGGAAATGAGATACATATTCACCCAAACAATGGATAACACCATTATAAAGGGTTAAAAACAAGTGCTAGATAGCAGCATTATAAAGGCACTCTGAAATGGCATCAGTGTTGTTTGGAACCAATTCTTTGTGTGCTTAAACTGACTGGTAAAGGGAATGAGATACATATGCACCCAAACAATGGATATCAACATTATAAAGGGTTAAAAACAAGTGTTGGATAACAACATTACAAAGGCACTCTGAAATGGCATCAGTGCTGTTTGGAACCATTTCTATGTCTGCTTAAACTGACTAGTAAACAACTTAAAATAGTAGGAATGTTGCTGAAACTCAAATGTTTGAATAATCTGAATCCACATAGATTTTGGAGGAAACAATCCCAAGGAAAACCCTATGAGGTTGAGATCATACAATGGTTAAAGACTGCTTGAATATCATGCCACTCTCAAGCATAGTTTCTTGTGACTCCAATTTTGTCTATGTGTAAATGTAGTTTACAAGGTATAATGAATTAGTATTCGCCAAAAAATGAATTTTTAGACTTGCTCTCCATGTAGAATGCCTGGATTTCATCCTTGTAGAATTCTTAGAGTTAAGAAAATTATGAATTGTTAGATGCCCTCTGCATCTAGAGTGGTTAGATTTCATCTCTATAGAATTCTTAGATTTCCTCTTAAGATTAAGGGTCAAAAGGTGCTTGCTATTGTAAGGATGTTATAGTATGTAGACTGCACACATATGAGTATAAGGAACAGAAGTTACTGCTTTATGAAAGGCATAATAGTAAATTATTTTTTCGTTTTTCTCTACTTACCTGTTCCCTATGATTCAATCTCGTCTGATGGAAAAAACAACAACATTTATATATATATATATCTTTGCCCAATGCTGCTAATAATGATAGCCTTGTTTGTGTTACTGTAATAGTAAATCTTCTAATCCTACGATGACCATTTGCTTGACTATCTGGTGTGACTATTTTTTTATTTCTTAATACACGCAACAACAAAAGCATTCAATAGGGATAATTTTAGGGGCGAAATTTATCCCAATGAGCTATTTTTCCATGTTTTTCTCCAAAAAATGATTCACCATTTTGCATTTTTTGAAGCCCTGTTTCGCCCAATTTTGACGGGGTAAAAAATTTTCACCCTAAAAATTGTCAAATTATTATATAAACGATATAAAATCCTTGGAAATTAAAATATTTTTTGAAAAATATCGCCAAACATTTTATAGTTGGCGTTTTAAGAATTGGTAAGATTCACCAACATTTATACACTTTTAAATAAGTATGGTTCCTTAAAATCATCCCTGGCATTCAATTTTATCTTTCGTATCATGATATCAGTAACCATAGTTCTTTAGCCATAGAATTATTTTGATAATATCAGACATTCAATGCTATTAATTAAAATCTTGTCTGTGGACATTGTAGGTGAATGAAATAAGGCACCCACAGTTAGGAGTATCATTATTCTTAAGCTAAGATTTTTATGTGTAGCATGTGATTTGATTATGTAGCCTGATTTATTTTGTTGGTTTTGGATTATCAGTGATAATGCATAGCAATAAGATTATGTATAGCGACATTGAACAAATTCAGGTATTTAAAATTAAAGCTCAATAATAATTTTTTCATTATTTTTGCAGCTTCTTGAGCTTTATAGTGGAATTTGGCATCAAAATAGGATTAGGAAGTTTTTGACATCAGATGACTCGGGGACTACTGCTGAAAGTAAAAGAAGGTTGTGGGTTGGGCTTCTTGAGTTGCTAAAAAAAATACGGACCACTTTGTTATCAACACAAGGTCAAAAGGATGGATGGCTTCAGAATTTGTATCTTTGGTTTCTCTTCTCTTGTAATCTTACAGACTCCACGGAGTGATAACTTCATTGGTAAGCAATATAAATTAGAAATCAATTGCCGTTAATTTGTAGGTTTTTATTCATCCTATTCATGTCCATCAACTGCCATGTTTCCTTCATTGTTTTGTCCATAAATGAAGCAACAATCATGATCTAATGTAGTAGTCTCCACTGCACATTACACTGACCCACTAACACTAACGATATATATAGATCTGTATACATAAATTTTAAAGCGAACCTCTTTCCTTTTTCAAACGAAAATCTTACAACAAAACTGAAAGTTGTTAAAATGAAAATCTTATAAGGAAATTGAAAGTTGCTTTTCTGCATTAGTAAATGACATTTCTTTGATAATAGTTGAGAATGACAACATCGCCGCTTACACCCTGGAGAATTGACATGAGCTTCTCCAATTTCTTGTGTCCTGGACAACTTATGGTGAATTAAACTGAAATTACAGACTCCTCTAACATGCTTAGTATTTTTTTTGAGAATCACGTGTACTTTAAATATGTAGTATAAATGAATGGCACATCAAGAAAAAAAATCTTCAAGCCACATGGAGTTCTTCCATTTTTTGCTCTTTTTTTGAAACAGTTCTGTCAAATGTCTTTTCTTGATATTAAAAACACATACTTTATTAGCTAGCTTAAAGAGAACTAGTTCTGATATGTGGATGATATTCATCACAACAAGCAAAATACTGGTATGTTCATACAAATGCATACAGTCATGAAATTGTTTATTTGATTTTAACCCCATCCATGTTCTTGTTGCAATTTAGGAAGCTGGAAATCCATTTGACTATTGTGATTTGGTTACTGCAACAACCCACAAGAGCTTGAGGGGTCCAAGACCTGGAATGATCTTCTATAGGAAAGGCACCAAACCTCCTAAAAAGGGACAACCAGAGGGTGCCCTCTATGATTACGAGGACTAAGTAAACTTTTATGTGTTCCCATCTCTTCAAGGAGGGCCACACAACCACCAAATTGCACCATTGGTTGCGGCTCTTAAGCAAGTTATCACTCCTGGGTTGCAGGCCTATCCCAAGCAGGTCAAGGTAAATTCAGTTGTTGTTGGTAACTACTTGATGAATAAGGGATACAAGCTTGTTAGAACTGGGATAGAAAATCACTTAGTTCTGTGGATTTTTCGTCCAATTGCACTGACTGGTAAGAACAACTTGTCTCAACTTAAGTGTGCTTTATCATTGAGCGTAGTCTAGTAAACAAGGTTATATGGCCTTGAAAAAGTGCAATTCATTTGCTAGACTTCATTTTATTAAGATTGTTGGAATCCTTCGTAGAAATATGCAATCAATTAGTTTCTTTTTGCAGGAAATAAGGTGGAGAAAGTGTGTGATATCAACAAGAATGAAGTTTATGATGCCAGCAGTGCTTTGTCCCCTGGTGGTGTTTGTATTGGTATGTGAATGTTGCATTTAAATATCTTATGCCATGCTGCACAAAACTGGGGAATTTCCTCACTATGATTTATAGTATATTGGTGCTTACTATTTGAAAGTAATCATGCTTAAACAATCTTCGATTGAATGCTTGAAGGTTCAATTCATATATCAAGAGTTGCTGCGGTGTTTATATTTCAATAATTTGTTCTTTCTTTGCAGGTACATATTTTGCAATTTATTAGCAATTGTTGAAATGTGTATATTCTGCAATTTTTTATAATTTATATAGCCGGATCTTTTTAAGGTTTGAGTTTAACAATAATATAAATTGTAAAATTTGCAAGAAGAACGGTAGCCTTATCAGGAACTGTTTTTACCAAGAATATATATTGTACAATTTGCAAGAAGAATCTGAGTAAGTGTGCTTTATCATTGAGCTTAGTCTAGTAAACAAGATTCTATGTCCTTCAAAAAGTGCAGTTCATTTGCTAGACTTTAATTTTATTAAGATTGTTGGAATCCTTTGTAGAAATATGCAATCAATTATTTTCTTTTTGCAGGAAATAAGGTGGAGAAAGTGTGTGATATGTGTAACAAAAAAATCAACAAGAATGAAGTTTATGGTGACAACAGTGCTTGTGTTTGTATTGGTATTTGAATGTTGCATTCAAATATCTTATGATTTATAGTATATTGGTGCTTACTATTTGAAAGTAATCATGCTTAAACAATCTTCGATTGGATGGTTGAAGGTTCAATTCATATATCAAGAGTTGATGAGGTGTTTATATTTCAATAATTTGCTCTTTCTCTGTAGGTACATATTTTGCAATTTTTTAGCAGTTACTGATATGTGTATATTCTGGAATTTTTTATAATTTCTATAGCCGAATCTTGTTAAGGGATGTGTTTAACAATAATATAATTTGTAAAATTTGCAGGAAGAACGGTAGCATTATCAGGAACTGTTTTTACCAAGAATATATATTGTACAATTTGCAAGAATAATTTGAGGAGCTGTCCAATGTTTCATCTTCAGAGGATTATATCTCTGACTATCAGCCCTTGGAACAAATGGAAAACTTGGTGAGATAATCAGGCAGTGTCAAATATCTCATTCGCAATTTAAGCATGATTGCAAAAATCCCAAAGCTGCAGAAGGAGGCTCAAAGCAAAGAAATTTGCATCATCCATCTAGTGGAACTATTTGTATGTTTTTAATTCTGTTTTATTTTGTCACAGTGTGGTCACCTCCAGCAGGTCATTTGTAATATACAACAAGCAGGCCTCTGCTTTCATTTTCTCTATACAATTTCCTAACAGCTTTCACTTTTAAGTTTTTATGCTCATCTGGGGCTATTGTAAAAATTATGTATTCGATACAATTTCCTTATATATGATCTGTATTCAACCAAGAATGGAGTAGAGCCTATTTTCTTGCTATTTAATACAACACAATGACGTCTTTTCTTCATCAGATATATTTTTTGATGATGTTCACCATATAATGTATAATGTGATGTTAAACTGTTAATTTTCTGATTTTTCAATAAATTGAAATGCTCCATTTTTTTTGGTATTAAGTGCAATCTCCCACTACCTCGTTTTAATGTTACATTTTTTTTCTTCTTTACCCTCTAACAACTACCTCATAGGCGTATTATTGCACCTTCCTTGGGCAATTGCTAGTTATAATTACGCGGTAGGCGTTTTTCTATATGAGGTTTAGCCATCGTCCCTCCACCCAAAGATGTGTTGCCGCGTGTTTCCATTTTATATACCAATTGTTTGCTTCCGCGTGTCCTGGTTTAACCAGACGATTGCTGAAGATATCAGGTCTACCAGAGGCACCAAACCGATGGCCGAGAATACCAGAATGAATGCAACCAGCTGAAGTTCGATTACTCTTAGAGATTAACCCATCACACCGCCCATTAAGCCTTGCCCTTTCACTTCCCTCTCGCCTTCGCCAATCCCGCTGTGCAAGTGAGGTGCCACGGCTAGCGATAAGCCTGACATATTCACAGACTTCTCAATCTCAATAGCTTGTGAAGCACAATGAAATGCCTGATGGACTAGAAAGAAAACAAACATCATGAATTGCTCTTGGATTTATAAAAGTGATCAAAATATCTGAAATGAGGCCACAATGAGCGAAGAAGAAATTGATTACTGGAAAATACTAGATAGTGAAAGCTATTGGGGTCGGTAAGAGCTATCCATTGAGTTGCAGAGCATTTAATGCGGCTGCAGCAGATTTGCTAACTATTGAATCTTCAGCAGCTCAAGATCCAACGATCATCAAGCTTACTGCATCCGCATTAAATGATCTGCAGCTCAATGGATAGCTCTTCCCATCGGCTTCCATTGCTAAGGCAACTTCATAGAAGGACAGCAACCTATTGATTGCCTAATTTGAAGGGTATACATGTTAAAAGATCTATGGTGATTACACGCGTATATTGTAACATGACACGATTCTGAAGTACAGTTGGGTGGCAGACAAACTTTCGACAGATCCAATCGATGGTCACCTCCACGAGCGGGATCGAACCAAAAAAAACTTGATATTGCATCTTCTGCTATCTGATTGCATTTTTTTTATGTAGCGATGGTGAGATTCGCTAAAATGAGTACTGCACCGACTCTTGCACAGAGAGGAACTTGGATGAGTCCACTGCACCGACTCCATAAATCACCATCACCATCATTTTCAACATTCTTTGCTTATACCAAATTTCAGAATTAGAGGTGGACAGCTCACTTTAATATGCCAGAGATGGCGGGGCTGGGCCTCTCTTTGCAGCCCAACTAGGCTGTCCCGCTACCGTGGCGGGCCCACCCGATGACAGGTTTCCCTTCGGATTTCTTTTACGGGTCCGCCCCTTTCTTTCCCCATAGCTTGCAATATACCAAATACTCCATGCGCACCACTGCCAGCGCAGGTTTCCTGGCTGCTTTGGCCAACTATATACTGATACGTGTCGGTCCTCAATATAATACCATGACGCTCCAAAAAAACAAGGAGCGACGGCTTAAGAAAAATTACTTTATTTTCACGGACCCGTTTGAGGTGTTACTCAAATTCAAATAAACCTAATGCCCCTACCAAAATACCATCAGTCTATTTGAGAAAGACAAATTTAGCTACGCCCGTTGCATTTAACTGACATAATGATTCCACAATCAATGACGTCAAGAATAATTTTCTAAAGATTATCGATTAGCGTGAGAAATGATAATGATTCTTAGCTCGAAGATTCACCGCTAAATTTAGCTCTAAGTTTAGCCAGAGAGAAAAAGGCCTACCGACCTGCCCCTACAGTTGTGAATAATGATTGGTTACTGATTTTGAGGTTTTGTATTGATATCTTTTATAAATATTTTTATTATTTTTAATGATAAACACCAAGATGCTTCAGAAAATGTTATAAAATAATTTTTATTTATATGGATTTATCTCAACTCTCAATTTATATAAGTTAATTTATTATTATTATTTTTAATGTTGATTTATTATTATTATTTTTAACATTTCCCACATAAAGATAAATACCATTTTTAACATTTCCCACATAAAGATAAATACCAAGATCTCTTTCGAAGGAGTTGTAAAGCGCAAAAAATACGTGATAAAGAACAATATTTCATAGAAAAAAGTATTGAATCAGTGAAGGTGATTTCGAAATAAAGGTATTCCGACGTAAGAAACTGGCAACCTTAAATAAGAAATTATCTTCAGTACATAAATTATAATTACATTTAAAATTTAAGATGGAAATAAAAACCATTCGTAAATTTTGTTGGAAGGTCATAAGGTTAATAGTAGTATATTTATTGGATTATTTGACCATTCGAAAATTTTGTTAGAACGTCATAAGGTGATTAGTTGTGCATTTGTTGGATTGTGTGTATGTATCGGAACTCGTGCTCATACTCACCTTATGGATCCAAAACATAGATAGGTAAGCTAACATTATAATAAAAAGGAATTTTCTTTTTATTAATTTGATAAATTTTAATATGAATAGGGTTTTATCATGAATCAATCAAGTTTTATGTACGATAGGCTTATGTGGCTTATGTGTTTAAAGGATTCAAACTAAATCAGTCCAACATATTAAAAATTATGAATGGGTTTATTATTAAATTTGTTTAAAGGATTTGTGTAATTCAATCCAAATTACTAAAAATTATGAGTGGTATATTTGTTTAAACGATTTGCCTAATTCAATCTAAATTACGAAAAGTTTTACCATAATTTTGCTTACTATTACTTTTCTTAAAAGAAAAATGTGTGTATATGTAAAAATGTGATCTTTCACTTACCTTCTTGCATTGGTTAATATCTAGATTGATTATTATTTGCATCTTTTAGATGAGTGGATTCTTTTTTTTAGAATTTTATATATAATGAGAAATGTCCTTAAAGAAATAAAAATTATACATATTAATCAGCAATATTATATACAAGAGATATTGATGAAAAAATAAAAATATACATATTAATCAGCAATACTATATACAAGAGATATTGATGAAAAAATAAAAATATACATATTAATCAGCAATACTATATACAAAAGAATAAAGATATTAATGTTTTGCAATATAAATATTAATGTTATTTTCTATTTTAAAAATGAATAAAGTTTATTGAATAAATAAAGAAAATCATATTAATTACTTTTTAGAATGTCAATTTTATATTTAAACATAGTGAAAAATAAAATATCAAAATGTAAATGATTAAAATATAATAAATATGAAATTTGATAAGATTAGGTTTTATGTTCTTAAGAAAAAGATGGATTAAAAAGAACCATATGCTCATTTTCAATCTTGTTTATATCACAATTTCACAATTTAGTTCAATTTAAAATATTATTCAATAAATCTAACTACCTATTTTACTATAAAATTGACCAACTTTGAGTATAATTTGAACATTATTTATTTTATTTTTTACTTAAATATATGAAAGATATTTTCATTAATAAAACTAAGATTTGTGGAAGGGATTTTTAATAGCAAGTCGAAAATGAATAAGAACGCTCACATTCATAGTCAACTCAATGATCATTCTTAGATAATTATGAGGGAAGCACCCCCAAGTGATACACACCTCAAGAGAAGCATGCATTCAATTCAGAGCATTATTCATACCTTTTAGCAGGTGTAGGGCTTCCATGTTTTGACATGGTTAAATACCATAGAAGGCAACTAAGCAGAAAGAGGAATCACATTGGATCAAGGGAAATACATTAAAAATGAGGGGAAGATTGTTTATACCTCCATCCCCTAAGCTTAAGACCCACATTATTACATCTCCTTTCTTCACGAATCCGTGTCATAATAAATTGCATTTAAGGTCGACTCATGAGACACTTCCCACATGCCCCTCTACCTCTTCACATCACCTAACAATCATTTCTATGAATGGATGTTCTACTGATCATTCCCTTTGCAAGTGGTTTATTTTTGCATATTGGTCGATGTGATGCTTCATCTATAGGTCGCAACCGTTGGAGTTCTATCCATGTGATTCCTAAGCTCCCTACTTTGGTGGTGAAGAACCTTGTTATGAGCGTTTTCAACCTACTCGAGAAGCATAAATCAGGAGGCTCATCTACATAATGAATTCAAGTTTAGGTTTCGATTTTAGTTTATTATTTAAAGTCTGCTATATCAGATACAGAGGTCGCTTCAGAATCTGATCCAATGTCTATAGTTAATTTTCCTTGCTTAAATGAAACCATCTGATTAGCGCTACCCTTGTCATCAGCAAAATCGATTTAATTTTTGTTTGCACCTTCCACCCAATTTCATCTTCCAAGAACTCTATAACCTCGTTCAGCCTCATCTCGCTCTCTAGATCATACACAACATTTATGTGTTCTTGAATATTGTTGTTAGATTCCAAATTATTGATCTCATCAAGAAAGGACACTAGATCACTGTCTTCATGTGCCAACATTAATATGCCATTAGTTTGTTTCGAGTCTAGCAAATCCAATTTGGATGCTACAGTAGTGTATTCCTGGTTTGTGGATATTTTTTTTAAAATCATCATGCCTAACAAACAAGCCATCATACAATGACAACACAAATATTGAGCAAGAGCCCACTATGACTTCCTCAAAACAAATTATGACTTTCTTTGAATAAAATCGACATATGTAGAGAGTACCATAAAAAAATGGTTCCACCCTGGGAAACACCCATCCCCATATATAAGGTTGGCTTTGATTGCATCCACTTACACATTCACCAAATATATAAGACAAACTAGATAGACTTCAATCTCATGTCGTCAACAAATTTATGCTATAACAATGTATGAATCAATTATGAATTGAATTTCAAGTACAAAAATGTTAGGGCTTCACATCGATCGACAATGTGGGCGTGAGGTATATATAATGTTATACAACGTATAATGCATGTTCTTTTATCTCAGTGTAGAATCTTACTTTGGACTTCAATGTGGGTGCTACATGGTATGCTTGGACTCTTGAGGTATGAACTGGGTCATGACTTGGAATTGAATATTTACCTCATTAGGTGTTCTTTCTTTGAGTGGTGTTTTAGAAACACTGTTCACTTTGTCGTCCCTTCATCCAATAAAAATTTGACACAAGCATTTTCCTCATTTCTGGCGTGTTGGTGAAGTTTCATGTCTGCCCGTCTTTTTCTCCTCACTGATAGTTTTTTCCATATATTTATAGTACAATATCATGTCAGCTTATTTTTAGACTGGAAGGCCCATATCATTTCTATTGTCCAGAATCCAATTTCCAGAGAGATATTTGCAGGAAAGCTTGTCCGCCCATTTGAGTTTATAAGATTGCATTGAGGATTAGGGCTAGACAACTATCATTAAATTATTGGTAGCTTGGATTTGCTTATAGTTTGTCGAGTTTTACCTATATTAGCTATCAAGGGATAGTAAATTTTGTCATATCGTCACCCATACCTATCATGTTGTACATCAGTTCTCTAAATTCCAACTTTCTCTTTAACTCCAACCATTTATTATGATCACTGATACAAAGGAAAAAAAATCAAGAATTGTTCCACATGAACCCATGCAGAGGGATGCGTGTATCTATTTTCCATGTTAATCAGTTGTTCCAGTTTTAATTGCCATGGATAAAACTCTGTTAGCAACAATAATTATGAATAACTTGCACAATTAAACTCTCAAATTGAAACTAAACATATATCAATTCAAACCAACGATAAATAAATAAAAATCCGCTATCAAATATCTGGAAGATAATTTATATTTTTTTAAGATCACTAAAGGGATTTTATAAATTAACATACCAAAAATTAACGACTAAAATTGAGAATTCCAAGGATAAAATTTCCCATAAATTGTTTGAGTTCCAATACATTTGGAGGCAGCTTCAGGATAGTAGCAAATAAACATTGTCGATTCCGAAATTTCATAAACACAAGTTCTGTTACCCTTCAAACAATCTTCACAGAACTTATTTTTCTGGGGGTCGACATCCCATTTAACACCCTGTCGTAGGACGATCTGATTGCTCTATAGATTGTCAATTATGACGATTCTACTTGGGATTTGAAGAGTGGTTTGGAAAAAGTGTGACAATGCTATTTTTGGAGACAAAAATTGGCACCAATCATCTCCACAGAGAAGCCAGTGTGGTTTTCAAATATGGCCCATTTAAACTTTCATTGTAGTGCTCCCAATGCGTGATATTGGTGTGTGTATCCATACAAATATGAAAATCACAAACGGACCACCATAATGGAGAGTAGGTCCATGGAATATTGCATCTATCTGCCCACATATTGTTGTTAAGAATTATCATTGTGTCATTATTATTCCCCAAGAAAGTGTTCTCCACTATGTCATATTCGTGTCCACTGATATTAAGTCGAAGATGGTCGTCGGTATCACATGATCGTAACTGAAACCGAAGGTCACCGGAGCCGCTTCCATATATCCCAAAAGGATAGCAAAGACCCTCAAAACCTCTTGGTGTAGAGGAACTACTAGAGTACGAAATAACTCCACGAAGGTGTTTCTATGAGAGATGGACAATTGAATTGTTGAATCTCTATGTGTTTCACTATCTGTCCATCAAATATAAATTTTCCATGATATCACCACTTTATGAAATAAGAATCCACCACATATTCTCCACTTCACTTTCCACTGACAAAACCCCGACCTCTTTTGTGTCGATACTATTGGCCAAAGGCACCATTTTTTCCATGTCCATGAAGTTTCCCTTTTCTTTGTTGTCTATGAGGTGCTTTATTGTGGCCATCATCTATAGACACTTACAAGATTGATTCTTCTACCTTGCAATAGAAAACTTAGAGGTGTCTATGTGGTATTTAGGTTTCATCCCATCACACCATCGGATGTTATTTCTGTGTTGTGTCAACAAAGTTTCTATCAACTGCTTTCTTCATTTAAAGAGCTACAAAGACACAAAATAACATGCACAAATCAAACTTGCATGATTTCATTACCCAATTGTAGGAAATTGGATTACATTTAGTCCGTTCCTTTGTACCAAGCCCTTTCTGATGGAAAAAATCTAGGTTGCAACATGAACGTCTAATAAATTTTCAAACTTAATAATTAGTTGCAATATTTAAGCATCGTCATACTCGGTACTTTGCCGATGATTTTGAAAAGTTTCAATGGAAATCAAATAAGTTTAGACAAATCCATCTGTGTTGCATTGAGTTATTTGTTGCATGAAAAATCATTTGTATATTCTATATGCAAAATGAAGCAGAGACCATGTAAACTAGAAAGTCTTCGTCATTGGTTGGTGCGTGGCAATATATTAGGTATCATATTTGCAAAAAAATTAATAATAAACTCATTTATCCTTAACTTGCACTCACATAACATTTTTAACATGAATCTTAAGACGTTATCAAAGCATTTGGTGACAACCTTTATCATTTTATTTGATTTTAACATATAAGATATATTTTTAATAAACACAAATATATATTATTTTAAGCATTATTGTATTGTTAAATTGAAGGACCACCCATAGTTAAAACAAGAGCCACGAGGTGGCAATGTCCCCGCAACAACTATTGCTCTAAGACATTAGCTATAGAAAATTCTTTTGTTACAAAATTTCTTAGCCATGAAACCCATACTCTTGTAAGATTTTCATAAATAATTATTGTGTATAATGTGTATCTAATTAAATCAAAGATAAATTTCATACAAATGTATTCCTTCCTAAATGTTGTGCTCATTCTGTAATTATTTTATTCAATATCAATTGAAATTGTCAAAATTATAAATATATATTGATAATTTGTTATTCAAAATAGATTGAAATTGTAAATATATAATGATAAAAAATGTATAATTTAGATGTAAAGATACATTACATTATAACATGTTTACTAGATAAATCCCCACAAAGACTACTTGAACACTCTACATTTTGGTTTTAGATTATTTTTTAAGTAATTTTTTTATTGGAAAATAGTCGTAATGGCTAAACATGTAAATATATATTTATAAAATTATTTAATTTAGATATACAAATTCATTGAATCTATTTTTAAATAAAAATATAATAATGACTATTTAACTGAAAAAACATTATCCCTTTCATTTCAATAAAATTGAACAAAACTATTTATAAAATGTTTAACCAACTCCCTCCTCCCGACTCTCAAAGCCAAATTAAACAAAACTATTTATAAAATGTTTAACCAACTTCCTCCTCCCAGCTCCCAAAGACAAATTAATTACTACTGACATATCGTTTCCCAACTCTCAAAGCCAAATTAATTACTACTCACACATCGTTTTAGCCCATCATTTTGGACATGCACAGGTAGGCAGCAACAAACTAATTTGCTTTGCAAAGTTTTTGTGTAAGTCTCTTTGGTTTTATGAATACCCTTTTATTAATAAATAACATGATACTTTAACTAACAGTATTGATTCATATCAAAGTCCTAACGTAATTTTAAAGAAGTGTATTTGGTTGAATGAATTTCACTTTTTCTTAACGAAACAATATTTTTGAATAAAAACCATGATAGCTTAACTACGAGTATAAATTCATGTTGAACATCAGATATATTATTCCTCTGGAGTATCGAAGCCTCAAGCTAGTTTCAATAAAGTGAAGATAGGTGCATCCATGAATTTAAAACTATTTCAGGCATAACAGATATTGGGTTAACATATTTATTCCCATTAAAAACATTGCAATGAAATATCAAAGAAAGTAGACAAAAGACTAGTTCAGGTGCAATTGATATTCTTCCATGACACAATTGATCTGACAATTATTGGAATCAACTTTTGGTCATGGATTTTAGGTCTATAACTTTATTTTTTAACATAACTTCTAGATACAGCTATAACGAAGCTCAAGAAGAACTCTTCATAGGTTTAAAACATCAACTTTTGGTCATGGATTTTAGGTCTATAACTTTATTTTTTAACATAGCTTTTAGATACAGCTATAAAGGAGCTCAAGAAGAACTCTTCATAGGTTTAAAACAACTCAAGCAAAACTCGATAAGGAGAGTATCAATAAAATAAAAAGAATTATTTACATAATATATTATCCCTAATTAATAGACACATAAGCAATGCATTATTCATATTACATAACAAGAAAAAAATCATCACACGAGTATCAATGAAGGCACTGAATCTTTGAAATCAACTCTCAATGTGTCGTGTGTGGGACCAGGGAAGGGTGATGTTAATGAATAACCATTAAATACTTGAAAACAAGCTTTAAAAAAAAAGTTTGAAATGACCTAATTACCATGCCTATCTAGAGGAAGACAAGAGGCGTTCTAAAGCTCGTAAAAAAATGGGGTCACAAAACCTCAACTTTTCACAAAAGCCCACTTCTAAAAAATAGAGATGAAAATTTGTTTTAGAGATGATATGTAACCTGAGCGCTATGACAAGAATCCCTTCATGGTTGATCCGAAGTTCATACCTTCATCATATAAACTCTGATTGAGTCAATAAAATCTATACTACCAAAGCTGTGGATCCCTATAATTTTTCCTTCCTCCTCGTTTGTCTCCAAGTAAGTTCCTTGCTCCGGTCCACATGGGCCTAGTGTCCTTTGATTTGTATGAAAATTTTATTATAATCCAACTTTGAAACCAGAAGTGATGACTACCATAAAAGCCATTGATTTTCGTGACGTATTCCTCTGGAAGTTCAAATCATGATGTAAGAAGACAGAGTTAAGAAAAATAGACAAATTCCATATATACTAAATTATATTATAATAACGGTTAATAAATAAATGAATGATATAAACCCAAAAACCCTATCAGAATTCCATGACATAACTATATTGAGGATAAGTATCCCATATTTGAAGTTTTATTGGCTTGTTGCGAATGGTGATCATGCGAGCTCCGTATAGGACACCAATCGTCAAGTCATGGACTTCCTAAAAGTGTTTATCCATGAATTGTAATAGCATGAATGATTTACCTATTCCTGGCATTAATCAAAACATTAACTTTGAAACCAGAAGTGATGAATACCATAAAATCCATCGATTTTCTCGAGGTATTCCTATAGGAAGTTCAAATCATCTTGCAAGAAGACCACCTAGTCAGGAAAAATAGTCAAATTAAATATATACTAAATTATATTATAATAACGGTTAATAAATAAATGAATGATATAATCCCAAAAACCCTATCAGAATTCCATGACATAACTATATTGAGGATATAGGTTCGAACTTGTGGTATCCCATATTTGAAGTTTTAGTAGTTTGTTGTGAATGGTGATCGTGCGAGCTCCAAACTCGACACCAATCGTCAAGTCATGGACTAGATGAAAACTTTTATCCATGAATTGCAATAGCAGTCATGATTTACCTGGTCTTGGCATTAATCAAAACCTTAAAATCATCATGAATAAATTGGTAAAATCGGAGAGGTATTCAAGACTGAAAAGAATGAACTCAGACAGTTTTATCGAATTACCAGTGTCTCTGGTTATGATATACTTGTAAAGATAAGCGTAAGACATTTTCAAACTCCACAGATTCGAACTCGGGTACTCTGTCTTCAACCTTTCGAATCTAATCAGTTGCACTCTGTTATACAAATGAAAGAGTTTACATACATCTATGATGTGATATATGTAACTTGCATCAATATGTGGTGGATACCTTGCATCATTGTTAGGGTTTTTCCTTCTCTCAATGGTAAACCCATAAAAATTGACTACTGTCGAATAAACTAGTTGATAGGAGCTTGTCAATAGGAGTTCCAGCAAAACAAATTCATTAAGATGAAAGTTGTGACTTGTGCATTACCGTGTAAACTATAACTCAGCACTTTGTGCTAGGGATCTGATTATTATTATGTTTAAGAACAATAGAGTAGTATAGCACCTCCAGGACGTGGCCTCTCTCGATTGTATGGAACTTCGATTCCTCTGGCAGCTTGAAGCTGAAAGGAGATAATTCCTTGCACAGAAACCTTAGCAGGGTGCATAGTCTCTCCTCTTCCTTGGCTTCAAAGCTCAACTGTAACTCCAAAATCTTTTGCAATAGAAAGAGCGGCAATTGATTTTCGAGCAGTCAGATCTAGAATTCGGCCCATCTGCTTGACATCCGCGTATGAGTTCTTGTCACCATGTTTGACATAAAACTGCAAACATTCAAGAAGGAATGCGGCGTCTAGAGCCATGATCCAGGCCAGAGTTTCTTCCTTATAGTCGAGGAACTTGTGGTAACTGTTCCGAATTTTCCAGTCATGCTTCTTAAACTCATCCACAACTATAGACTCGAACTTGCAGCAGTTGATTATTTTCTAAAATCTTCAAGCGGCTTTCAATTTGTAGCGCTCCATCTCGAAGAGCTCAGACCTCCAACGGTGATAGGGGCCGATCGAAATCGATTAGAAGTTGACTTATACGAATTTATAACAATAAGAATATATAAGAATGAAGGATTCCTTGTCATAGTATTTTCTTCCTTTAGAAGTTAGTTCAAAAGGGAACATCGATCAACCAAGATTCCAAAGTCATTAATCTAATATCTTAGATCCGAAACCATTTTTAATGGTTTAGTTTCTTTATCATAATTTTTCTTCTTTCGTAAGCTAGTTAATTAAAAAGGAACATCGATCAACAACGATTCCAAAGTGAGTAAAGAAATATCTTACATAGAATATTTGTTCCCCTTGAGTGATATTGATTAATAACAATTAAATTAAAATATTGATCTTACGAAAGGAGAATATTTAAAAATGATTGAAGACGTGTCCGAGTCATGATTATAATAGCCTTCTCAAAACGTGTGGCAAATGTGTTCGGTTGGAAATTGGAATGATGAAAATACCCCTTCTATGCATTGATTTCTGGACTGGATGATTCATTTCTCAAAAACCAATTATGACCCGGCACTCCCTACCCTACCCTACCCCATACACTATATACACCCTTTCACCCATCTCATGTCAACCGGATTTGCTTGACCAGCAACCTGCTCCATAATAACTCCAAGTGGCTATCAAAAACTAATGCTTAAAGGTAAATTGGGATTCAAAAAGAAACTAAGCACATCCCCTGGAAAACACATTAAATCCCCTGACATAATCTCTTCGCCACATCCCCTGACATGAAATCTAGGGATTGCTTCACCACAACCCCGACAAATGAGCACATAGTAAAATGTTATTTTTCAATAATAAAAATTAAATACGAAAAACCAGACCATACTCCAAACATTAGAATGACCACCAACTACATTTTTTTTAACTCTGGCATAAAATGGCCCACCATTGCTTTTCAATGGCCGCATGGCAGTTGATATGCGCTTGACTTGATGTGTGTTTGGGCGGCTTTGCTCGGGTAGGGACCACTAAGTATCTACGTGCATTGATTTTTCTTGATTAACAAAAGAGAAAAGATCGAGGAGTTCTGCTCAAGAGCTTGAGGTATTTACCCTATATATATAGTATTTACCATATACATATATATATTAAAAAAATAGAGTTTTAATTATTAAGAAAAACAAAATAAATATTGAAAATGTAGTAAATTTTGCAAATTTTTACCCTACCGGAAATCCTTATGAGCAAACGAATCTCAGAGTCGAAATTTTTGTTTATATAAAGAAAATATACAAAACAGGAGAGCTATCCTTAGCATACACAGTATAAGTATATATAAGGTACAGTTAGTTGAATGTAAAGAAGATATACAGAGACCCAGAGCTATCATTTTGGCTTAATAACGATTAAATAGACAATATGTCAAATCTTGAAGCTACAAGCTCTACACCTCTTTCTTTCATTATTTTCAATGACAACTAAAAAATCAGAACCATAAAGGCCTTTTACTTAAAAATCAGATAATTTTATACAGAGCTAGGAAAATAGGATTACAGAGCTGTCACAATCCTATCTACTATTTTGAAAATACAAAGAAAAAAAGGTTAAGGAGATGCAATTTACTTTATAATCTAGAGTGAAAAAATCCTTACAAACTCTTCATTATAAAATTTGAAAAAGAAATTTCAGGCAAAATATTTGGTACAACCGGGTATCGAGGTCCTCGTAGGATCTCTTGCCAAAAAAGAAGTTACTTTTAGAAACGAGGGTCAAAACAGGAAGAACCTGGGCGTCAAAATCCATATTTATGACTTTGTCAAAACAAGAAGAACCACAAAGTACCATCTGTTTTTCTGGAAACCCTTAGATACTAGACCTTGCTAGCAGACAAGAGGAAAACGTGCGGTCAGTCTTCAAGATCTCTCCTAAAAATAAAAAAATAAAAATAAATAAAAAATTGTATCTATACAAGAAATATTGAACCTGTATATTTGTTCTTACCCCAGATTTTTCTTAAAGGACAAGTAATTCTTTTTTCGCCAAAATGCTAGATAAGATTAAACTTGTTAGTATCCCTGTCACTGCTAGTGAACATCATCAGTTCTCTACTAGTTGATCCAGTTAAATCATTTATACAGAAAAATATGAGTACCGTGACGAACCGCGATTTGTTGTTCTTACCTTAGTGAATTTGGGGCTGTGTATGCCTCTGGGCTAAGTCGTTCAACGTTTTTGTTGACTCCAATGGATGAACCAGATTCAGAGATAGGGACAAAGCCCCATAATAAATCTAAATGACATAAAATAAGATAAAATTGCCATAACCTGAGGGGCTTCCATGCCATAATGCTCCGAAAAATCAACTTGCAGTTGATAGGATGGTTGGAATACAAAGTGCCTGGCGTGCCTGAAGCACCGCTCACTTCAATAATCCACCTGCACATGCACATACATTTAAATTGACATCCAAACATACAAAGAAAGAAGAGATAAATAAATTCTACTTGCGCTATCAAAATAAGCAGAAACCTTTGCAGATTACCTGTGACTTTGTGCTTGAATCCGACTAGGGAATTTACTTGCCACTCAACCAACTCCTTCTTAAGCCTGTTGCAAGCTATCTTGCTCAGCCCCTGAATATCAAGAATATAAAACGTTAAACAAGCCAATCAATCAATGGTGTTGGAAAATAGTCCACAAGAAATAATTGAAGTGGCAAACCTTGTGTGCAGTGGAGGTACTGCTGCTGATAGTAGTAGTGGCCATAGTAATTCACAGTTCAAATGGAATAATGGAGAAAAATTGACGAGAATTCAGCCCTGGATATGAAACTGCAGAGTTTATGACAGCCAAATTTTAAACAAATGTAAATGACTCCATGGCTTGCTCGCACACAGAAGAGAGAGAATAAATCCCTCCTCCCTAAGCTAATCTCTGATATACTCTGCGATGGTAGGTTATGCTTCCAGCATTAGTGCCCAGTTCGGATTAATTGGCTTCTCTAAAAAGGAAATGCATAGCAAGCCACTCGACCACAATGAAGAATGAACCCCTAAATGGAACCTACAGTGATAACCCCAAAGAAATCGACATTATACTGATCAAATGATGTTTCCAGGTTGGCATAGGTGGAGAAATGGATAAACCTTTTCTCGAATTCAACACACAATAAAAACACATGACAGTGAAGGTCAGTTTAACGGCAATGCATTAAATCTCCCCTGCCTTGAGCCATGGGACAATATGTGTGTAGAAACCCTAAGCAGTAGAAGGCATATTTTTAGAAAAGATCACAGCCTCCAAGCAGCATTATTCTGGGAAGTTCATGCAGCAAGACACACGAGGAACCTTGAAAACCGGAAGCAAAAAGCTTCCTTCATTACTAAAGAAAAACTAGTTCAGGAATGTATGAAAAGAACCTGATGGACCATTTGGGGAAATTGCAGACAGAACGAGAGCAACCGAGTGACAAACCTTAACCAGCAATGCCGAACGAGAATTTATGCCATTAAATGCCCCTTGGACATGACATTAAGCTAACAGGTGCTATTAGGATAGGACGAGAATAAATGAACCTGCAGAGCTACCATCATGCGAAATCTAAAAAATAAAGAGAAAAATAATGTAAAATGTTGAGACTTAGAATGAGGATGTTACCTTCCTCTTCCACAAAGTAGACGCTCGAAACTAACTTAGCCTTTCCCTGCATCCTATCCGGCATGGTCATCGCTGCAGAGTCATTTGAAGAAAACATGCTGAAAATATGTTTACTGGATCCTCCACGCTTCAAATGCTCTTCATATTCACGACGGGCAGTTTCATCGACACACGTT
>LPNX010760046.1:214748-255897 GCA_001517045.1 Pseudotsuga menziesii | reverse complement strand
CCCCCCCCCCCCCCCCCCCCAAATTATTGTCCCTGAGCAATTGAACAGAAACACCCCTTGGGATTTTTTTGATGGAGCCTCCGAGGACTTGACATGTGGGGGAGGAGCATGCTTATATATCAACCAAAACCACTACTTCCAAATTTCCTTGGGGATGGGAGCCGGAACAAATAACTACGCAGAGCTAATGACTTTAAAACTTCTCCTTTGTTTTGCAATTGAAAGAAACTACAGAAAGCTACAAGTCTTTGGGGATTCATTGATGGTCATAAATTGTCTAAACAAGACTCATAAATGTAGAATTGCTCCTCTAGATGCTTTATATGAACAGACAACCAAATCTCTCTCTTTCTTTGAATCAATCTCTTTCAAACATGTTTACAGAGAGTGAAATGCGGATGCAGACAAACTTTCAAAGGCAGGTCTGACTTTGCAATGGGGCGAATGGAAAATTTTGGAGATAAAGGACTCAGAGGCCTCGGAATACCCACATTGGCCTTTTATAATTTTGCCACACTAAATCGAAAATACAAAATATTTGTTTGGACAGTGCTCAAGCACCATGCAGCAGACCTTACAGGTCGAACACAACTTTTTATCAGTTTATATTCATCTCGGAGGATGGAAAACAGTTTTTGTCCTGAAGCTGCCTTACATGGGCATTTTCTGCCATCAGTCTTACCAGTCTAACAAGACTAGTTTTGGTTTTTTTCAGATCCCGAAAGGGAACATCTACATCAAAATAGATATAAATCTGCATATAGCAAGAACAAATTACATACTATCTTTAGTATGTAGATTTTAATTAATAAAAATCAGCTTTTTCTCTTTAAGATAAAAAAAATATAATAATAAAACAAAATCAATAAATAAATGAAATAAATGAAAAAAATCCATAAAAATTTATTTATATATATTCAAAGGTAAAAAACAAAATAAAAACTCGAACAAAAACATCACATATTAGTAGATATATAAAATTTTAAATAAAAAAATTTAAAAACAAATTAAATTATAAAAAAAATTGTTAATATAATTTAAACAAAAACCAAATTTAAAAAAAAAAGAAAAAGAAAAGACACTTAAGAAAAAAAAATTATTTTGTTTTTGTTTTGAAAGGTTTTTAATATAAATAAATAAAAAGATAATAAAAATTTATAAAATTGAAAAATATATATAAATAAATAAGAGAGTAAAATAAAGTTATTTTTGTGCAATATGTTATATTGTTGTTTTGAAGCTATTTTGCAGGATAGATTTAGTTAGGGATTTCCTTTTGTTCTAATTACAAAACAATTAAAAAAACATTAGATAAACAAACAAAATAAAAAGAAAGAGAAAATAAAATAAAAAATAAAACAATTAAAAAAACCTATAAATATAAAATATAAAAATTATAAAAAAATTGCAAATAAAATCTTATCAAGCCCAAAAACTTTATACTTTGATACATGTTTTATGCTCACTTGTTTTTTTGAGTCACTCTAAACAGGTATTTACGAAGAGGATTGTCAAAGATGCGCTGCAACCAAATGGTAAAATTGAATTTTATTTTTTTAATATGATGTCCTAAGCACTTATTTTAATTCCTGAACTATGTTTTTCAATGCTCTCACCATTTTGCTGCAAGATTTGTGCTAACCTTTTTATAGGTTCGAAGACGATCCAATTTCATGCAGAATTGATTTTCAGAAATCACAATAAAAGATGCATCATTGAAGGAGATAAACTTTTTATCGCACATGTCATGCTATATTCTGTCACAAAGCCATCTTTCAGAAAACCAATTACAATATGACATGACCACTTACCTTTCTCCTTCCAATATTATTTGTTATCCATGTTGGAGTCTACTTTTTCACTTCCTTATACACCATGACTTCACGCATGTCTTTCTTTCTGAGTTGCATACATCCCTTCCTCATTTCCAATTCATCTTTTTCCTTATGAATAAAACCATTCAGTTTCCTTTCCATGACTACATTGATTTGTTTTCCTTGCCATAAAAATTGTTTGATTGTGAGATCTTTTATCTATAGTCCTACCACTCATTCCGTACAACTCGTGTTGAGTGATGTGGGATTCCTTAAGGCCCACCTTTCAACAAGTCTTTCCCCATTGACCTCCGCACACTATCTGGGATAGAGACTAAAGTTCATTTTTAGTATGTTAAGGCTTCCATGCCTTATGGAAAGTTCTCTCACTAACGATCATGAAAATACATCAGTGTCCCTTGATCATTATATCTTGCAAGTGGCTCGACATCACCTCATTTATTCGCACTTCGCATGATGTACTTAGGTACCTTGGCATTCATTGACATCAATGGTGATATTTCCTCGCATTGGTTAATGACTTCATGAATGGTTGGTAATACAATGATTTCTTTTCATGCTCGACATTGACACATTTATTCACATGGTAAGAAATGTACCATCGAGTTTTGTAATAGGTGAATACTATATACTTTTCATCACGCAATCAGCAGCTTTGCAGCATACTTCCAGCCATATGAGAGTACCACAGTTCTACTTTCATCTCTCATCATTTACTTCATCCAACTCAGCAACAATTCAGGTTCCTTCACTTCACAGTCCGTGATCTAGTAGCAACACGAGACACATTCCTATTGCACAGTTTATCGGCTTTTTGGGTAAGTGAAGGTATTTTCTTTTCTAACCTTTAATAATACAATTCCTTGAATGCTATAAATAAATAAATTTTGAAGATTCCCTCACTACATTCCTTTTCTCCTTTTCATCCACATAATACATCTTCACTTAGGGGAGGGGGACTATTCATTACCATTTTGCATATTCATCATCTCATTTACCATTAACTAACATGTCTTTCCCAAACTATGCTTTGGTACAGTTTGAAAAACATTGCTATATATATTTGCATGATTCATAATATGAAGAAAAGGATTTCTAATATAAATTGATGGTTCATCATCTCCAATGCATGTATACTTTTAAATCTTATGTATTGCAGCAAAAATACAAGTAAACGAACAAATGTTGTTAACACAAGAACCAACATTTGTTATATTCATGGTTGTCACACAAAAACCAACCATAAGGAAAACCGATGCCACTCATGCATTTCAAATAATCATGATTTAATGTTACATACCATCCTCATGTAAAGCCCTAGCTACAAAGACAAAAGCTTTATAGAGAATCAATGCATAGTGGCATGAGGACATGTAACAAGTCAAGTTGGGGGGAATGTTTGGTCGCAAAAATAATACATTTTATTCATCTTTCTTATACCATTTGCCACCTTTATTCCTATTTTATCCTTCCATAAAACCATTACATTCCAGCACTTTCATAATACATATGGGTTTATATTACCATTTTTGAAATTTATCTTTTTGAGTATTTTTAAGAGAATTCTTGATTAGATATTAGAAATTAATATATTTTTCATATATATCTCAAATATTTGTGTGAGCTTTGTAATGTAGGGATATTTGAAGCTTTCAACCAAGGAGTATTCAAAAGCTTCTCGAATGTTTTCTCCATATTTTCAAGATTTAAAGGAGATAATCCAAGCTAATTTTAAGGAGAGGATTATGGAAATATGGAGAGAATGTCTCATCCAATATTTGTTGGAGAACTTGAAGGGATAAGTTGAGAGAAAAGTGGATATGTTCGAGAATTTGAAGGGATAAGTTGAGAGAAAATGGGATTGTAATTATGAGTTGTTTATCTTGTTATTCCAAGAATTATTGTATAAATAAGATGGCTCTCTCCTCATTTGGGGAGAAGACTCTCTACTGGTGTGGAAGTATAGAAGTAGTTTATGTCTTTTGAGAGTTAGTCATGTAGTGGATTTTGATTATTATGTAATGGAGATGATGCTTTAATGCAAATTCTTTTACTCTCTCTCATGTTAATTTGGATTTCTTTCTTATGAATTGTTAATATAGATATTTTTCGGGTGAGCTCACATCTATTTATCATTTGTCATTTGGTACATGTGTTTTTTAATAGATTATTTTTCCCTTGTTTAATTTCACGCTTTCTTTACCGAGTTTAATTTATGCAATTTCATCCTTTATGAGAATAGATTTATTTTCATACAATTTCATGTTTTCATAAACTAGATTCAATTTCAGTTGTGTGCTTCATCACTAAGTATTAGAATAGGTTAGTATCACTTTGATCCTGCATATATTTTACTGGCGCTTCTAAGTTTATGATCTCTCCAGGTTGACAATTAAATCATTGGATATGCTATAAATTGTTTAATATTTTTCACCAATAATCTTCCAATGGTAAATTTCCAAAAAAGTCTTGATGCAGAGTGCAAGCTATTAATTGATTTTGTAAACCCTTAAAGTTGTCATCCTTGAAAATAAATTAATTGCGTATATAGTGAATCACAATGCAGATCCATACCATTCCTTGTTTCCTGGGGTGAGAGATACGAAAGAAAAGTCGAATATTCATTCCCATGACCAGGGATGAAGGACCTTGGATCTACCGCAATTTAGGTGTTGAAGGCACTAATTCCCTTCCAACAACTAGTTATTTTTATTATTTTTTAATATGTGGTAGAAAAATACGCATGGAATCATCAATGCATGTATTCCCTTTCCATCAATATTCCCTTCCAAATGAATAAATGTCTTAAAGTATTGTCTTAAAACACCCTTGCATGTAGTAGGGAAAATCATAACGATATTTTGAGACGATACTTTAAGACATTTGTTGGGAAAATCATAACGATGGGGAATATTATCCCCATATATTCCAGTTTCTTCTTCATTTCCTAAAGGAAGTGAGAAATAGATTAAGCTTATATCCCGATCTTCCTTTGAAATCAATAATAAGTCAATCTTCATCCCTGTTATTCCAACTCATCCTGATGTTGATTAAAATTCGCGGCAATGGATGAAGATAAGTAACGGAGGCAGCCTCATGGATCACTGAGTTTGTTGGAGACTAGATCATGCATTGTGTTAGTTAATGATGATAAAATGCAAGAGAACAATAGTAAAATGAATAACTATATAAAAAATAATCAATCATAAATTATGCACACACAATATAAGCAAAGGACTTACTGCCATTGGGAACTTTACTGTGATAGAGTTTTACTGCGATAGACTTATGTGTGACAAACCTTACGAACTTCTCACTTGACACAATTTTACCTCGACAAACTTCATTTACTTCGATCGACTTTTACTGCGACAAGGAATTACCCTTGGGACGAACTTTCAACTTTGACCAAACAAATTTTAGTCGAACTTTATAAAAGATATTTCCTAGTCTTAAGATTTATAATATGAAAAATACTTTTCACAGACCTGTAACTTGCAATAAACTACGACAAAACTATTTTTGACTCACTCACAATATCATATAACCAAATATTGATAAAGACTTGTGTGGAACACTCTGCGGATAAAAACTAGAACATTTACATGGTGAAATAATTGTGGATTCTTTGTGTCTTTCACGAGAGGGTAAATGTAAACAACATTTACTCAAGTAAATATGGAGAATATGTGCGCATAAATAAACTATGCATTCAAACATAAACTTATGGATTTATATATTTTGACGACATACAAAAGAACTATTGCCGTAAATACAATCTTTGAAATTTACAAGGATGTTTCACCTTTTATAGAGATTCAGCTCTCAACACATTCCAAAATACAGAAGCTTGAGTTTTGAACTCTTCAGAGAGTGTTTCCTTATTCTTCTCCACACTCTTACACACTTCTCTTCTTCTCTCCGTGTCTACATATTTTCAATCTTCTTCTTTCATATAGACATACAAAAAATGCTTCTTTGTGAAGCTACTAACTTAACATTACAGATTGTAATAACTATCTACCGAGAAACTTAACTTCTGAATTTTAATTCGACTACTTTATATATGAGAGACGTGAAGTCTTCATTCTGTCAAATTGTCTGACAGAAACTGACCTGCTACAGACTCTAACAGAGTCGGATGTGGATTAGCGAGTAATTAATATTTCCAACACTGCCCCTTAATTATGAGCATATGTTGATTCAAGAAAAAAAAATTACAAATATGATTTCAGAGCAGAACCTTGCTCTGTGTATGACAGAGTTCACTTAGTGGAACTTATCATTCCTAAATAACTTCACAGATACTGGAGCGTATCCCTTTCCAATGGTTTTGTAAAGATGACAGCAAGCTGATCTTTAGACCTGCAAAATTCTAAACAGATCTCTTTGTTGTTCACCAATTCTCTTATCAAATGATACCTTGTGTCAATGTGCTTCGTTCTCTTGTGAAACACATGGTTCTTTGACAATGCAATGAATGAATTGTTGTCATAGAAAATTGTTGTTGGTTATTTATGGTTCTATGACATGTCCTTTAAAGTTCTTCGTGGGCCAAACAACTTGCCATGCGACGCTTGTAGCTGCAACATATTCTTCTTTTGCTAAATACATAGTTACTATGGGTTGTTTCTTTGAATCCCACGACACAACACCTGTACCAAAATGAAATTTGTACCAAGATGTGCTTTTCCTATCATCTATGTTGCCTCCATTGTCACTGTCAGTTTATCTAATTAGTTTAAAATTTCTTGAGATTGAATACATTATTCCAAAGTCCTTTGTGCCATTTACATACCTCAAAATTCCATTTGTTGCTTTCCAATGAGAGTCTTTTGGTGACTCCATGAGTCTTGAGATCAGAATTTCTCCATACATGATGTCTAGTCTTGTCGCTATTAAATACATAAGGCTACCAACAAGCCTTATAAACAATGTAGGATTTACAATCGATCCATCATCATCCTTGCTCAATTTTAAACCTATTATTATTGGTGTTGGGGTTGTCTTGGAATTATACACATTGAATCATTTTAAAACTGCACTTGCATACTTCGATTGTGATATGAAAATACCACTTTCAGACTGTTGGACTTCAATTCCCAGAAGAAAAAAAATCATGGGCCCCAAATCAGTCATTTCAAATTCTCTTTCCATGACTATTATAAAATCCTTTATGCCAATATCACCATTAAATATGAAATCATCCACATACAAACATATCATTAACATGTTACCTTGATCATTAACTTTGGTGTATAGTGTTGGTCCACTTTCACTTCTGTGAAATCCATTTTGGGTGATATAGGAATCATTGCGACTGTACCAAACTCTCAGATCTTGCTTTAAACCATAGAGTGCCTTTTTCAGCCTGTACACTTTGTGTTCTTGTGCTGGAAATTCATAGCCTTGTGGTTGTTCCACATATACTTCTTCATCCATATAGCCATTCAAAAATGTTTATTGAACATCCATTTGATAAATAGGCCATTTTTTTTGGTGTAGCGATGGCCAAAACTGTTATGACTGTATCCATGTGTGCGAGAGGTGCAAAAATTTCAATGAAATCTATGTCGGGATGCTGTGTGAATCCTCTTGCGACCATTCTTTCCTTGTGCTCTGCACATTCCCATCAACATCTTGCTTGGTCTTATAAATCCATTTGACGTTGATTACATATTTATCTTTCGGTACATCTACCATCTCCCGTGTTTGATTCTTTTCAATGCACTCCATTTCTTCATCCATGGATTGTGCCCACACTTCTTCTTCAATGGATTCCTCAAATGTTAGCGGATCATCTATTTGAGAAAATAATGAAAAGAGAGAGAATGAATTTGGTGTACCAGCTTCATATATTTCACGCAGAATTCTTGTCTTCACTGGATCTGTCAATGACGACCTCGACAAACTGCTTGATGGAGTTTGTTGTCCTCTTGGTGTGCTTGTTGGTGTAGCTTGAGATACGACTTGTGTCAATGTTCCTCATGTTGAACCATGTCGTAGTTTCATGGGAGTCGACAGTGTTGCAACCATTTGATTTACATCTTTTGTTTGAACCACTTCCTCTATCATGTCATCATGCTTGACATTCAAAAGAATATTGACATTATTTTCAATGGTTCCATCCCATGATTCATTCTCGACGAATTGAATGTCGTGAATGATGATTAATTTCCTTGAGACAGGGTCACATGCAACTTGTATGTTTTTGTGTCTTCGGAGTAACCAACAAAAATACATTTATGTCCCTTCTTGTCTAGTTTCTTTCTTAGCTTATCTAGCACATAAGCATATGCGACACAACCAAAAAAATTAAATGAGAAACACTATGATTCATACCTGTCCATGATTCTTGAGGAACCTTAATCTTCACACTCTTTGTTGGACACTTGTTCATAATATATACATCAGTTGCGACTACTTCAACCCAATATTCATTTAGCAAATGCTTGGCTACCATGATGTTGCGCATAATCTCAATAACGGTTTTGTTCTTTCTCTTTGTGACATCATTCTACTGAGGTGTATATTGTGTAGTGAATTTCTTATGTATGCCATGGTTTTTGCAGAAATTTAGAAATTCATTTGAAACATATTCACCGTCTCTGTACATCCTTAGGATTTTGATGCGGTGTCCACTCTGGTTCTCCAGGAGTGCCTTGAAATGGTGAAAACAACTAAATGCATGAGATTTATGTTTTAGAAAATATACCCATGTTTTTCTTGAGTAGTCATCAATAAAATTAAGAAAATAATTGCAGCCTCCTATGGATGATGTCTACATTGGGACACAAATGTCAGAGTGCATGATCTCAAGTGGTGTGTGTGCTCTGTATGACTTTCTCACTGGAAAAGTTTCTCTATGTTGCTTGCCAAAAATGCAGCCTTCACAAACTCTGTCTAGTTTGTCGATCAATGGAAATCCTTTCACCATATTCTTCATGTGCAGTAGCTTCATCCCACCAAAATTAAAATGTCCAATTCTAAAATGCCATGGCTAGGAATCATCCTGAACTTCTGTTTGAAACGTTGCTTGAATTTCAACGTTGCTTGTATTTGTCTTTCCTTCCATGTTTGGAACTATCCTCAATGGGAACAGGCGATTGCTTTTCATTGGCACTTTTTCTATCAGTTGGTTGCTTGGATTCATGTCTTTAATCTAACAGTGATTTTCGTCCATGTAGACTCCATAACCTTTCTGTATCAGTTGTCCAATACTCAACAAATTGTGTTTCAAACCTTCGACATCATAAACATCAGGCATAAACTTTCGCTCCCCCTTTTTGGTTAGAATATCAACATTACCTTTTCCTTAAATAGTGACTTGGACATTATTTCCAAGTGTAACATCAGTTTGAACTAAATTATCTAGAATGGAAAACAAATTTTAATTACCAGTCATATGATTGTTGCAACCTAAATCTAAATACCATATGTCGCATGGAATTTATTGGATAGTATTGCATTCAATTGGATATGTGCACGCCGTCAACATTGCATTCAACGAAGTGTTGGTGTTCGTCAACTGGTTTTGGCTTTTCCTTCCTTGGTCATACTTCTTCTTCCTGCATTCATATGCATAATGAAGAAATTTATTACAATAATGACATTGAATTTTTTATTTATCAAACTTTGTGACCACTTGGGTGACTTGGGTTCTCATTCTGTCCTCTACCAATGACATTCACGGTACTGTTGGTGCATCCTCCTCTTGAGAATTTTATTCCTTCGCCTCTAGAATTGTTTATTCCCCTGACTCTTCCACAACTTATGGATGACTGTGCCGTGAATGCACCTTCCAATAATATATTTGATCTATTGATTATGTGTTCATCATTGATGCATGAAGCTTGCAACTTGTCAATGGTAAACACCGACATGTCTTTGTTTTCTTCCAAGGTCACAACCAAGGATTGAAATCTTGGGGGTAGAATCCTAAGAATTTTTTCAACAACTCTTATGTCTTCTATGCTTTCTCCATGGGATTTTAGTTGATTTATCAAACCAAGAAATCTAGTGTAGAATGAGTCCACCGAATCTGTGTTTTTCATTGACAGAGATTCATTTTCTCTTCTCAGAAGATGCAACTTGGAATTCTTTACCTTGTCCAAGCCTTGATATGTGGTCTCCAATGTGTCCCATGTCTGCTTAGCGGTAATTGTTGCTTCTACTCTTGGGAGTATGCTTTCATGCATGGCTTGGTGTATGTAGAATAGATATTTTCCATCTTTCTTCCTCTGTTCCCTCAGGGCATCTTTATTAGCTTGTGTGAGATTGTTATATGTTTCCTGATCTACTGGTTTTGCATAACCATTCTGAACTATCTCCCAAACATATTGACCTT
Source organism: Pseudotsuga menziesii (assembly GCA_001517045.1). Lineage (NCBI taxonomy): Eukaryota > Viridiplantae > Streptophyta > Pinopsida > Pinales > Pinaceae > Pseudotsuga > Pseudotsuga menziesii. The sequence continues at coordinate 245,715 of LPNX010760046.1, read as the reverse complement.
TGAAGGAATCCTTCATTGTTAGAGACCAATACTCATAATTATTTCCTGAAAAAATTGGAGTTTGCAAACTCGAGATGTGTGAACCATAAGTGGAAGCCATTTTTTTTTTCCTTAGAAAATTACATTTTCCCTTTTAAGACAAGGTTTCTTTCCTAAACCTGCTTTGATATCGGACGGCAAACTTGAGTTACCGACAAACTACCTTGAAAACCCCACTTTTTACTTCAACATAAAGTCTTTCTACCAACAATACTTGCAACATAATTGCTACGACAAGGTTATTGTGAAGGACTTATAGTGATAGAGAATTTTACGCAATTGTTTTTTATTGCTATAGACTAGTTGCGATAGACAGGACAAGCTGCCATAGGCCTATGTGTGACAACAAACTTTCATTTGACACACTTTTACCTCAACATATTTACTTTACTTCTACCGTGTTTTACTGCCACAAGATTACCCCTACGACCAACTTCCAACCAATAAACTTTTAGTTGAACTTTATCAAAGATATTTCCTAGTCTTAAGACTTATAATATGAAAAATAATTTCGTAACTTGGGATAAATTTACTCAAGTAAATCTCGAGAAGATGTGCCCGCATAAATAAAACATGCATTCAACCATAAACTTATGGATTTATATATTTTTACAAACTATTGCAACAAACACAAACTTTGGAATTTACAAGGATATTTCACCTTTTATAGAGCTTTGAGCTTCAAACTCTACGAAGATTGTTTCCTTCTTCTTCTCCGCACACTTACACACTTATTTTCTTCGGTGTGTTTCTGTAGATTTTCAATCTTCTTCTTCTTCATATAGAGAGACTAAAAATGCTTCTATGTGAAGCTATCGACTTAACATTAAAGACTCTAATAACTATCTAACTAGAAACTTAACTTCAAAATTTTAATTCTACTGCTATATATATGAAAGACTTGAACTCTTCATTATGTCAAACCGAGTTAAATATTTCAAACATATAAAACACTTAATGATCCTTCACCATGCAACTTCATGTTTTATTACTATTTATATTAGAGCATGCCAAACTTTTGTATGGTTTCATTACATCAATTTTATGCTACCAAAATATCGGCTCAAAACCATCTACTTTGACCTAAAACAAGACTATCTTTATGACTCATTTAAGGAGTCAAAGTTAACCTAATTCCTATACAAGAAAACATAATAATAAGCGCCTTTTGACCACTGAGCTTTAGGGCTCTATTACAATGTAGTAAGCAAAGCCTTAATACAGCCTTCAGATAAGCTTTATTACATGCAATCCTAAGCAAAGCCTTCAGATAAGCTTTATTACATGCAATCCTAAGCAAAGCCTTCAGATAAGCTTTATTACATGCAATCAAGCTTTATTACATGCAATCCTATGGGAAAAATTACTATGAATTACCAAAACCATGATAAAAAACAAGATTAGTCAAAGTTAAAATAACACATCCTTAATTAAATAACTAACTATACAATTAATCTTAATTTAAAACTATAATCAAATAATTGTATATTAAAACATTCTTACGGGTTGTGTCATTTTAGAATAGATTTATTTATTGTAATTAGTATCTATTTAAAGATTTTCCCTTGTAAATTAGTTTGCACAGTTTTATAGTTTTTATTATGATTCCAGTTTGACAAGTCTCTATACTTTTTGGTTTCATTTTAAATGAGGAACTTCCAACAAAGGACTCTTCAAAAACAAATCCACTTACTCTAACGTCGTAATTTGATTTTCCTTAATGAATGGTAGACATGAAAATATAACCATTTATCTCTGACCTCTTTTGCTAAAGAGCCTTTCAATCAGTGATGCTCTCTAACTTTTACAATTCTGGTGTTCCAGCCTCATTGTATAGAGTGCAATTGTAATAATCATGCTTCTAACACTTTTACTTGAACTTTACGAGTGACGCATGTAATGCTTATACGTCCATAAACTGTAGTGCTCGTTCCCATCCAATACAAATATGTAAAACTGGATCTCAGAATTAACATTACAGTTATAAAACAACTCGGTCATAATGTTACTTGTGTTGATCTCAGAATTAACATTACAGTTATAAAACAACTCGGTCATAATGTTACTTGTGTTGATGGTCAGCGTAGTAAAACTTCATATATTGAGCCCCAAGGGTTAGCTCAATTGGTAAGACGTCTCTCGGTTCAGGGGGAGGTCACAAGTTCGAGCCTTGAGTCCTCTGGGGTTAGGCCTTCTGCTAGGATGGCCGGCGGTTTACCACCTCTACCATCCACACATGTGGGGAGAAATTGTATCGGCAAACATAAATCATATAATTATACCATAAGTTGACACTCTCCAAAGTTCATTTCCAGATTAACATAGGTGTGGGTTTGGTTAGAAAGATTAGATGTTTAATCTCTAGAAGTTCAATCTTTGTAAGAGTGAGTTAGTTAGAAAAAAAACACCAAAAAATTCCAACCAAGTAGATATAACTTGTACCATCCAAAAAAAGATAGAAACCTAATTGAAAGATTTTATATACCTTGCGTCGCATTGTGAGCAGAGCCATTCCTGCAACGTCCATGAGAACAACTTCATCCTGTGGATCTGAAGGATAATTGTCGACTCTAAACACAAGGTTCCCGGTGGAATCGAACACAGTAAAACCGTTGCAGCACTTTTCCGCCACACTGTTAGCGCTGTGGAGGACATCTTTGATAGCTTATCGTCGATCACAACACCACCGGTGATTTCTTGGTGGTGTGGATAAATCTTAGCACACATTGCTTCCAACAATACCAGAGAAATAATAATGTAATGAAAGAGTTAANGAAACTGGGCATCCTCTAATCTTCGTTACAATTAAAAAATGTGCTCTCTTAAAATAATATATATCAAACTGATGAGTCTTCCTTGATTTACTCCCCAGTAAGTCACGTGGTGGTCGCTGGCATGTAGTCTTCATTGGTGGTTGTAACCTGTGACACACATCTGAAAATGGTATACTAGGCATGATGTTGACTTGTGGGGTCATGCTTTTGGTGGAATATATAGGTCATCCCATAATAACGATATCACTACTATTAATGCACGCGTTGTCACAAATTTAGTTTAAAGTAATGTTTTAAGTCCCACACAGAATGTATTTGTTAATTTATTTCAATGTAACTATGACTATCCAACAACTATCTGACAACATACCGTGTCATTACATCACTAACTAATGTTCGGTGCTCAGAATTCAATTAGAAAATATAATTATGCAGCTGCAATATGATCATAAATGTTCATGAAAGCATTAAATAAAACAATGATAATGGTTAGTCTTACTTGTAGCCACATGAATCTACATCGAACCATGGTCCTAATTGTCCTATCGTCCCATGTCACATGAAAAGACAATTCACAAATAGAATAATGTCAAAGATGAAAAGCTAAATGATTTATATATATATGGAAAACTATGTTTTCGATGGATCTTTGAAACACGACACAGAAGATTAAATATATGCTGAAAAATGTCAAATGAAAAGCTAAATAGTTTATATATTTCTTAGAAAATTATAAAATAAATTTGAAAACCATGTTTATGTATATATAAATATATTTTGAAATTCTATATATATTCAAATAGATATTCGTAAAAACCTATAAAATAAAAATTATATTTATAATCAAAGATTATAAGGAGTATAAATTTTCTTTTAGTTTCTTTGCTAATCATAGTTTGAATAAAAAAAACAAGTTTGAACAAAAAAACTAAAGTAAAGGAGGATATAGACTTTGTTCTGTCATAACAAATAACAAAAACTATGTTGAAAATTCAATGTTAACTTCTATCAAAATACCATTATTCAAAATTCCTACTACATTAATGATTGTACTATTTATACATTAGTGTCTTGTCAATAAAAACATATCCCAATTCAAAATAAAAGTTCTGCAAAACAATATCAAATATACAATTTTTGCAGAATCTCCTTATTAAATAAGGAAACCTGTGTAAACTATAAGGAAAATCAAGAAGGAGAAAGTAAAAAACATATAGGGCGGTGATGATCTTCGAGAGGAGAGGTAGGTGGTAGGTTTCTCAGCGTTCAAGCAGGTCGGCAGCGGTTCAGCGATAACTTTCGAGATGGTTCCTGCTCCTACTCGAGGGGAGAGGGACGGTGGAAGGAATGAATCAGTGGAGAGAGTCTGTTGTCTTGGGAACTGAAATTGATAAAGGAAAAGGAGTAATCAACACCAAAGATGGGGAAGGATGCAACAGAACAAGAAAGGAGGAGGCAAATAACCAGGGTACAAGAAGGACAGGACAATGTGTCCCGAAATCTAAAATGGTACCAAGACTGTAGATCAAGTCAGAAAGAGTTAGGGAGGACATTCAATACATGAAAGAAAGAGCCCTCATAGGAAAATTCATGGGGATCTGGCCCACAGAAAAGACTCTGGTATGGTGGATTAACTCAACGTGGAAACCCCAAGGACACTTTGACCTTCAACTGGGAGCTAAAGGGTTCTTTACCATTATTTTCTTTAATGAAGAAGACAGAATGAAAATATTTGAGAATGGACCCTACTTCTTCAATTCAGCAAGCCTCTTCTTAAGGCCCTGGAAAGAGAGATTTGACCCTAACAAGGAAAATCTGATGATAGCTCCAGTATGGATAAGAATGTATTCCCTTCCAACAAAATACTGGAAGGAATCAATCTTAATGGACATAGGGAACACCCTGGGGAACTTCATCAAAGTTTCCGAGCAAACTAGACAGAGGAAATACATCTCGTATGCCAGAATCTGCATCTACCTGGACATATCCAGAGATTTGCTGGATGGAATAGAGTTAACATGGGAAGATGAGGAGTGGTTTCAGGCCATAGACTACGAGCAGATCCCATTTCGATGCAGAAGATGCCATGAAAATGGGCACCTGTTCAGAGACTGTCCCCAAACAAGAGACCAGGAGGGAAGAAATATCAAGAACTCCAAGATGCGAAGGGATTCACCAAGATTCAAAACAATAAGAGGAAAGCGAGGAAGATCTCAGAGCCAAAATTTCACAAAAGAGTGCAGACCCAGAACCGATTTGAGACCCTCCAGGAAGACCAGATAAAAGACAAAGCTGATGCATAGATAGAAACCCAGAAGGACAAAATCCAAGGTCAACAACAAGAGGAGAAGGATATTGATACCCAAGGAATAGGCAAGATAATAACCCCAAATGTTAACCCTGGCACTAAGAAAATAAATCCGGATCCCCTTCCACAGAATCGACCAGAAGAAACCCTGAAAGATTCAGGAACGGTGGAAGTTGTTTTTGAAGACATGGAATTAGGCGACCTAGAACTTGATAGAATGGAAGCAGCTTGATTTGTTAAAGATCCAACTCTGATCCCCCCCAGCAAGTGTCTCTCTTGGAGAAATCCATCATTCAAGAAAAAAACACGATCCCCCTCGGAGTGGTGATTGAATCCCTTAAAGTAACCGAAGGTAAGAAAAATACGAAGAAAGATAAAAGAGGTAGACCTAGAAATGTTCAATGAATAAGAGCAATAGGTGAACAACTAGTGGCTTCAGGGCAGTATCCAACAATAGATGCAGCCCTCTCCCCTTCCAATTGATCTTCCCTTATGCAGATTACAACTTGGAATATCAAAGGCTGTAATAGCACTCTCAAGAAGCGCCTTCTTAAAAGAAGGATCAACAAAGACAAATCAGGGATAATCTTCCTGCAAGAAACAAAATGCTCGGGAGAAGAAATGGCAAGTATAGCTCAAAAAGTGTGGAAGGGTTGCGAATCGGTTGCAATCAATGCCAGAGGGGCGGCTGGGGGTCTTGGAATCCTATGGAATCCTCGGGTGGTGCTTTTATCAAGTTTTCTAGCCACCACATGTACTCTCTCTGTTGAATTCCACATCCTTGGGACTAGAATAAGGGGATTCATCTCTAATGTTTATGGCCCCCCGAGGGCGAAATAGAAACCTGAGTTTCTGGAATCGCTTTCAGACCTAAAAACTTTAATTCAAGACAAAACCTAGATTATAGGAGGCAACTTTAACCTGATAAGAAGCCTCGATGAAAAAAAGGAGGTATAAGGAATTTAAATGCTATAAGTACTCTTTTCAATAACACCATTAATGATCTAGACCTGATCAATGTTAGAACTTCCAATGGCATTTTCACCTGGAACAACAAGCAGACAAGGTACAGAGGAATAGCATGCAAACTGGACAGATTTCTGCTTTCATAATTGGTCATGATGGCAGGGGGCAACCTTAAAGCGGTTATCTTGCCAGTGGCAGGGTCGGACCACTGGCCCATTTGTCTGGAATGGGACAATGTCGGATTCAACCCTCACAGACCATTCAGATTTGAGAAATTCTGGCTCCTCCAACCAGACTTCCAAGAGAAACTCAAGGAATGGTGGGAAAGCTCCCCTCCTATTAGGGGCACTTGCATGTACCAATTCCAACATAAGCTTAAAATCCTTAAAGGCCACATTAAGAATTGGAATAAGGAGTCCTTCGGCAACATATTCCATGAAAAATAGGCCTTAGAGATCAAGATTAAGCAACATCAATCACAAGTAATGATCAACGGTTATACTAAAGAACTGAGGCTTTAGGAAAAGACCTTGCTGTAGGACTTCAACCAAAGAGAGAAATAAGAGGAAGTGTATTAGAAACAAAATTCTAGAATTAAATGGCTCCAAGAAGGGGAACGTAGCACTAGTTTTTTCCACAAAGTGACAATTCAATACAGACAGGGAAACAGGATGGACAGACTGAAGAAGGAGGACGGAAGCATAGCCGAATCCCAAGAAGAACTGGAGACCACTCTAAACTCTTACTTTGCTAAGCTCCGTCAGGAACCAGAGAGAGACAGGGAGGAATCTCAAAGAGAGGTCTTAAGTCACATACCCAAGCTCATCACAGAGGACCATAATCAAATACTCAGAAAATCCATCGAGATGGTAGAGGTTGAAAATGCAGTCAAATAGATGGTTAAAGATAAAGCACCAAGACCGGATGGTTTCACCACAAACTTTTTCCATCCTGGCTGGGAATAGCTGAAAGAAGAAATCTGGGCCTTAGTAGAGGACTCCAGGAAATTAGGGAGTGTTCTCAGAGCTCTCAACTCAAATTTCTTAACCCTCATCCCAAAAGAAAGTGGAACTGAGGACCCAATCAAATTAAGACCGCTCGCCCTGTGTAACGTGATCTACAAAATCATCTCCAAGGTAATAGCTAATCGTCTTAAACCACTCCTTCCACTTATTATTTCTCAGAAGCAAGCTGGGTTCGTGGAAGGAAGACAAATCTTGGACGGCATAATTTTGGTCCACGAAACTTTACACTCCCTCAAAGAAACAAGGACTCCATATATGCTCCTGAAACTTGACCTATCTAAAGCTTATGATAAGTTGAATTGGCAATTCTTGGCTGGTATCTTGAAAGCTTTTGGTTTCATAGAGGAATGGACTAACTGGATCATGAATATGGTTTCCTCTGCTTTTTTCTCAATCTTGGTTAATGGATCTCCCTCGAGTCCCTTCAATGCGACTCATGGTATTAGACAGGGGGATCCTCTATCCCCTTTCCTCTTCATAATTGTGGCAGAGGGGCTTGGCAGGATGCTTAAGAATAAGAGAGCTGCGAACAAAATACAAGGACTGTCCCTGACAGACGGGATGGACACCTAGACACACCAACAGTTTGTGGATGATGACATGCTGATGGGCCCATCCTCGGTGCACGAAGCCAGGGGCATAAAAGAATGCTTGAACACCTTCTTGCAAGCTAGCGGACTGGAAATTAAAAAAGAGAAATCCCATACCTACTTCTTCAACACCCCTAGGATAACCAAGAGAAATATCCTCAGGATTCTAGAGTTCTCGGAAGGCAGCCTCCCCACCAAGTATCTTGGGGCTCCAATGGCAGAATCAACTATCAAACAAGTCTCCTGGAAAGAACTGGTGGACAAAATTAACAAAAAGCTAAGTCTCTGGACCTTCAGAGCCCTCAATTTCCCGAGCAGGTTAATCTTGGTAAAATCTGTTCTTCAGGCTATGCCCATTTATCTCTTCTCAGTGTTGGCAGCCCCGAAATCCATCATTAAGCAAATTAGGAATATTCAGAGGAATTTCCTTTGGGGGGGAATGGGAGACAATAGAAAATGGCCCCTAGTATATTGGAAAACCATATGCACCCCGAAGGATGTGGGAGGATTGGGCCTTAGAGACCCACTTGATAACAACAAAGTTATGAGTGCAAAAATCTGGTGGAGATGGGTGAATTATGAAGATGAACCATGGGCCAAACTGTGGCATCTGAAATACGTGCCACAATGGCCACAGCAATCCCTTGTGTGGTTTGGAAAAAACCCACCTGGATCCAACATCTAGAAGACTGCCCAGGAAAACAGGGGACTGATTCAAAAGCATAGCTTCTGGGAAGTTCGAAACAGACAAAATGCAAGATTTGCAAGTGAAGCGCTGAACCAAGAACCAACTATCTCTTGTGGGGAAGACACTCCCTTGTTACATACCTTCCTCCGGAATAATTCCATGGAAAAGGTGGCGGATTTCTGGGATAACGATAATGAAGACCAACTGTTTAGAAGATGGAAGGACATAAACTGGTGGCAAGCTAAAGCACCAGGGGAGGATATCGAAGACTTTTTATCAGAGCTCTATGAGAAAAGGATCTCCAAGAATGAGGATCATGATAAGCTGAGGTGGGGGTATACAAACTCAAACAAATTTAACCCAAAAGAAGCCCTAGGATTTCTAACCGACACTCAGAACATTGCCCCATAAGCCAAATGGAAAAAAATATGGAAGGGAGGATGGTGGCCCAAAGTATCTATCTTCTGTTGGTTAGTTATTAAATGTCGCATCCTCACCTGGGACAACCTACAGTTAAGGGGATTCCACAGCCCGTCACGATGTTGCATGTGCGAAGAGAATAATGAGTCCATAAACCACCTGCTGGATGAATGCAAAGTGGTTGATTCCGTTTGGGAGAAAGGGGTGTCCATATTTAGAAAAGCCCACAAGCACAGGGGGCGTCCGAAAATCACTATAGCTGAATGGCCCACTAATAATTTTAAAAATAAAATAGTGAACAGCCTCTGGGATCTCTTTCCAGGTTTCACCATATGGGAAATTTGGAAAACTCGAAACAAACAAACCTTCGAGAACAAAGCCATCAAACAAGAAGAGATATGGCTCTCTATTGAGGCATACTTGAAAGAAACCATATCTTTGCAAGTTTGGACGCGGGAAGAATATTTAGCTGAAGGAAATGAGAGAATTATTTTGTATGATCTAGGGATCAGAGAAGTACCTCCCAACAATTCAATTGCTTATTCTCCTCCTATGCATGTCTCCAATCCGGACTGCTGGCATGCTCCCCCTACTGGGGCCTTCAAGCTCAATGTGGATGGAGCGGCAAAAGGCAACCCAGGGCCCACCGAATTTGGTGGTGCTATCAAAAATTCGAAGGGAGATATCATCAATCTGTTCTGGGGCTCCATAGGAACCAACACGAACAACATGGCTGAGCTTGAAGGATTAGTCAATTCTTTGAGATGGGCAAGGAAAACTGGTAAAACGCCTCTGATTGTGGAAGGCGATTCTCAGATCATCATTAACATTGCACGCAGAATTCAAGCGGGAGCCTCTACGTCCCAAGTTTCAGAGAATTGGAGATGGGAGAGCAGGCTGAGCGCCCTTAGAAAAATCATTTCAGGAGAGGAAGCCATTCAGGTATCGCATGTTAAACTGGAAGGGAATAAGGTGGCAGATGCCATGGCAAATATAGGGGTGGAGAGCAATTTCTCCTTCCATGCAGAGAAAGACGAAGATGACGAAAAAAACCACCAAATCTGGCACCGCTATTCAAAGTTGGCGGAAGATGACGCAAGGGACAGCGGCAACACATTCCACATGTTGCATGTGAATGACAGCTAGCGCAGGACTCCGGAAGGAAGGCAACCAGACAGCGTGCCGACACCTAGGAGAGGGCCCGCGAATGTCCCGTCGACTAACACGGCAAGTAGGGAAATTATCTGACTGCCAGGTGAGGTACGTCAAGGAATGTCCTAACCCACGATTATGCTTGCCTTAACATGACGTAACTCTACGGTAATTATCGCCTTAACACGCGGTAAACCCATGGCATTTCTCGCCTTTACACGCGGCCCCGGTATGGATCACGTGGAGGCTCCGCAAGAACATTTCAAGCTAGGATTGTGGGATAGGATTTATAAAAATTGCCAGGGTTTCCTTGAAGCTGGATCTATGGGAAGGGAGGAAGACAAGACAAGCAAGTACAGTACTTACCTATGAATTGGATAGATCGATATCTATGACAGAGTCCCGTATCCTTTGGCCCAATGCAAAACTTAAGGCTTCGAATCATTTGCAAATGGTGAGAGATTTGTTTGAGAGTGGGGAATGGTAGAGAATCAAGGCCAGCTCGAGGAAAGTTAAGGAGCATGGCTGTAGGGGGTTTTTGCCGGCCATAGAAAGTCCTATTTATATGCATCCGGAACAGTTCATGGCATCATCTGAGGCTCTGCTATTTTTCCTTCTCTTTCCCTCTAGTCCCCTGTGTGCCTTAGTCATGCTGCGGCTATGGAGAGCCCACACCAGAGCGAGAGGTCCCAATCGGGGTGCTAGCCACAATGATGCCTCCCCCAGTGAAACAGATGAATCAGTGCCCCGTGGAAGAAGAATTCCAGCTGCTACCCCTTTCAATTGGGGGGACCAATATATGGCGGAGATGCCAACGGCCATCGAAGCTTACATAGCAATCATGGAAATCAACCTCCTCTAGGAGTATGAGGCAATAATGGGATGTCCTTTGCTTCCAAATTCCTTCTCGACAGCATGCATTCTACTTGCCAGGGACATCCAAGAAAAAATTCAAATTGCTCAGGGCATTCGAGATGCCATGGAAACTATTCGTCGAGGATAGCAAGAAAGTGTTGCAGGGTTTATATTACTGGAACAAAATGCCTAGAACATGCTATTCAACCCTCGTTCCGATTCTATCAACCCGGGGAATACTCCGACAAAATCTCCTGCTACTGCCATGCCGCCCCCTCTGGAAGATCATCTCCACACCCCCCTCAGCGAGGCTGGAAACTAGTGGGGGGATCTCGGGAGGGATATTGGATCTCTGTTGTTTCCCTGAGTAGTTCTGTTCGATGTTGGGGAAGCTGAGGTATTTTCTCCTTTTAGTCTGGTTTTCGTCGTTTTTCTGATCGGCTTTCGGGCTTCTATGTAATAGGTCGTAGTTCCTTTTTGGGTCATTCCCTGCGGGGAAGCTTTTGTCTGAACGTTGTAAGGATTCATCTGTGGTTTTGTCAGAAGGGACAGGCATTGCCAAGCCTGGTTCCTTTTTGCTGAAGGTCTGGCTCCACCAACCTTATGTACGGTCTCTCTTTGTATCTTTTTGTATTATAATATATAGTTCCAACTTACTCAAAAAAAAATATACAATTTCTGTAGCAATGTTCATGTTAGAATTTTTATAATCAAATTCAAAAGATATGTAGTTGTCGAGCCTCCACCGTAAAGAGGTTTTTGTATTCTTCGAAAAGAAATAGGTCATTCCAAAGACCCACACCGTGTTTAGACAGAAGATCAACCCTACAATTGAAGTCCCTGTATACATCGAGAGTACATCATGAATTATTGACATAATTTTGTTGTGATCATTGTAATAAAAATTTTATTATGTTTCTATGAGGAGATATACATGAATCACTCGAAGCATAAATTTTGAACATTAAATTTCGATTTTGGTTTTTTTTTCTAAAGTTTAGTTTCTAGTTTTCTGGATTTTATTTTTAAATATTTTTTAAGTTATATTTATTTGATCTTTGATTAGGCATTACAAAGTAGACGTTAGCATTGGCCTATGTGCTAGTAGAGGTGATTATTTGCTAACATAGGCTCATTCTGCGGGTTCTTAAACGCGTTGAGAAATTGATATGTTTACAAGGTCCTAAGTGTAATGTTTATCTGTCATGCGGCTTCTCCGTAATGTGAAAGAATATGGGGCATGATTGGTGTTTAACCATCCTCGACCAATGAGGCAAACATAGGTTATGCTATTTACTTCATGCACTAATCTTGGCTTTTCTGTAAGGACGCCCGAGCTCCTAGGTTCAACAAGGAGCTGGTGGAGTTTATACAGAAGTCTTTGGAGCAGTGGAACTCAGAATCCTTTGGTTGCAGAGGAGTCCTTGTCTCAGGCGTTGGGTTGTAATCTAAACTTCTTCATTATTGATAATAAAGAGAATCCTTCTTCCATATGTGCTTCATGTATCTTGGTTTGATAAATGTTTATGTTTCTGCATCTTATATGTGATTTATCTAACCTGCTTATATATATATATATATGAATCATCTTGTATCTGGAAGATTGTATCTTGACAGGTGAAAGAGGAGCAACCTTGAAGACTTTGAAGGTGAAGCAGAGCGGAAGAGGACTAGCAGGGATCGACCTTCAGTATGAGTAAGTCTTTCTAATCCTCCTATTTCCTTTACTGCACTTTAGAGTCAATTTCCTGCAAGTTGATTGAGTATGTTGGTAACCCCAGACCTATGAATTATTGACATAATTTTGTTGTGATCATTGTAATAAAATTTTTATTATGTTTCTATGAGGAGATATATATGAATCACTTGAAGCATAAATTTTGAACATTAAATTTCGATTCTGGTTTTTTTTTCCAAAGTTTAGTTTCTAGTTTTGCGGATTTTATTTTTAAATATTTTTTAAGTTATATTTATTTGATCTTTGATTAGGCATTGCAAAGCCGACGTTAGCATTGGCCTATGTGCTAGTAGAGGTGATTATTTGCTGACATAGGCTCATTCTGCGGGTTCTTAAACGCGTTGAGAAATTGATATATTTACAAGGTCCTAAGTGTAATGTTTATCTGTCATGCGGCTTCTCCGTAATGTGAAATAATATGGGGCATGATTGGTGTTTAACCATCCTTGACCAATGAGGTAAACATAGGTTATGCTATTTACTTCATGCACTAATCTTGGCTTTTCTGTAAGGAGGACGGAGCTTTTAGGTTAAGAAAGGAACAACCTTTGAACAACTCTTCATGTAGTACCTATTTATTTTTAATACATTGAGAGTTTAATGAATTTCAAACTCTGTCCATGGATGGGATGGGGATTTTAACTTCTTCCTTTGATGGGTGCAAGTTTCAATCTGTAGATTTATTTGTGTATCTCTTATGGGATCTCAAGGTAACATATTATCTTTTAACAATGTTTTTTTTGTTACATTTCCATGGTATTTGAACTACCCATTATATAACTATGGTATTAATTTAGCTTTCCATGTTTATTTGAATGCACAAGTATTTAACAAAGGATGGATAGTTTGTATATTATTATGTTCCCGACAGGGAATATATATGAATCGGTTAGGTCCATTAATCGGAGATACATATTTAAATTTTTTAGTTTTCAAATGTTTTTAATATAGTTTTATTGATTTTTATTTTTTGAATTATTTAAATATTGATTTAACTTAATTTTTATTGGTCCTTTGCAGGTGACGTTAGCTTGGGTATCTGTGCCCCAAGACCCGGCGGTGTGATAACGTAAGCAATGGCATTGAAAAATGAAAAGCTTGAGGTAGAATTAAATGAGCCAGATACTTGTAAGTTGTAATTTTGCTCGGTCTTATTGTTGTTGGTAATCGGGTGTGGCGTTATGCGTACAACATGCATATTAACTGACATCAACCCTACTGTGGCGTTACGCATACAACATGCAGCTGAACTCACTTCCACCTGTCGTCCAATCCACTTGTTAGAGGGGTGGACCACTCTCCAGCAGCAGTGCTGTCCCGGTGTCTTCATATCGTCGTATCTTGTATGGTAGCTGGCCAAAAACTTCTGCACTCACTCACTTTGAAAACCATGCAGCAACCAGCGCGTTACACTTGATCTCCTGCATGCACCGAAGGTGCGTGCGTTACAGTTCTTTTTTGCTCTAAAATGGGGTTACTCTTCAATTTCTAACGAACTGATTTCTTTCAACTAGTCTTAGCTTAAGCTTATGCCACTACTTTCATTAAAAAAATGAGGAAGTTGAGACTAGTTTCTTTAGTTTATTTCGTAGCTGTGTTTGGAACTTCATGTGTAATGCTATGCTCTAAAGCTGATGTTGCTCCAGATGTCCTAATTTGAAAACACAAATTAGCAATACAGAAGACAAAGTGGAAGAAAGCCACTGGTACATGGTATGGCAATCCACATGGAGATGGAAACGATGGTAAGGGAAAACATAGTAAATTTTTTAAACTTATTTTTATATGTAATATGACTGTTGTCCTTTGGAAATTCAAGATATATGGACGTTTGATTGAAAAAAAATGGTATTTATTTTTTGCTTTGTAATTACAGGCGGTGCATGTGGATATGGCAGCCAAGTGAAACTGAAACCTTTCCGATCAAAAGTATTAGCAGGGAGTGCAGATCTGTTCAAAGGAGGAGGAGGCTGTGGAGCTTGCTATCAGGTATATTAAAATGAATAATAGAATATCCCCATCTTGACCTTCGTGAATACAATAAGAAAATTTGCATTAGCCAAGGATTAGATTCTAAAATTTGTTTGTCTGTATATGCAGGTAAAATGTACTGACAATCTTTTGTGTTCAGCAAAGCCAGTGACTGTGGTGATTATTGACAAATGCGTTGGTGGCCCATATTCTAATGGAGAAACACACTTTGATCTCAGTGGTACTGCCTTTGGCCATATGGCATTTGATCCTAATAGAGCTTCGCAGATGCGTAATGCTGGAGTTGTCTCTCTTTTGTTCAGATGGTATTTATTATTTATTATCTTTTTACATGCTATTTATCCCTAATATTATATGGAATTAAAGTTGATTTGAATCAAGATGAATGGAAAAGCTAAAACTAATTATTGGCAAGAAATCATTCAAATGAAAATTGAGTGAGCTCAATGTTTGAGATTTGATTTGAATCAGAATAATAACAAATTCTGTTGCCACCTATAGCCCAACAACGCTGTGTATAAAGTAAGGTGTAATGATGTGTATAAAGTAAGGGAAGATTGGAAAGATATAAAGTAAACTGCTGGTTATTCATACATCAACCACCCCCACCAATGAAATCAATCTGTGCTGGACAATACACATACACTTGTGTGAGAGTATGTCTGAGAGACATTTTGATGCTCAAGTCTGAGATTTGACGCAAAATTTTGACTCACGAAGGTCTAAGTGGAGATTTGATCTACACCAATGCACCCGTAAGCTTTATGTTTTAGGCAATCTCCGGTCATGGATCGACTCAGATATCCAGTCTTCCAGGTTGGAAGACTAGGTAAAAGTGCACTAATTACTATTATATAATGCATGCTTTACTCTTGGAGCTGGTTTCTCATCGAGTCTATGGTGTATAAGACCTCCTCTTCGTCGTTATATACCTAATATGATATATAATGCTAGGATTGGGGATCAGTGGAGATCAACCTCCATCCACTTATAAGTAATAAAAAAAGTTACAAATGACCTCCACTTAATATTAATATATATTTATATATATATAAAGTTTATCTTCTGGATGTATCAGATACATTCATGTTTCTTAAACTATGAATATAAGATGATTATAGTACAATGCATCGTTTTATTAATCACTTGTTATTGTTATGTTCCACAGAGCACCTTGCGAGTATTCAGGACAAAAGATTCACTTCCAAATTAACGAAGGCTCCAATCCTTACTGGTTCGCATTCTTTGTTGAATATGAGGATGGAAATGGCGATCTTGGAGCAGTCTCTCTAAAGCAAGTACGTAGATCAGCCTGTCACCTGTGTTCCTAAATTTTGAGGTGTCTTAATGTATTAATTCGCATGCAGTGGATTATAGTTTCTGTTGTTGTGTGCAGGCAAACTCTAATTTATTGCAAGCAATGTGGAGAAATTCAGGTGCAGATTGGTATATCAGTGGCAGCCAGCCTTCACGGGCTCCGTTCTCTATTCGTTTGACTACTCTCTCTACTAGGAAAACACTCACAGCAGTTAATGTCATTCCCCAGAATTGGAAACCGGTGCTACCTACAGATCAATTGTAAACTTTGACTAACTATATCGGATGACCTATTATCTGCACCTTTCATACCAGGGAAAAATTCTGGAGCTTTCATAGAAGCGGTCATGTTGCAAAATGAAAGGACGAAATAATATGTATTAGTACATAAACCACATTAGTTAAATGATGTCTTTTCAAAAGAAACCGGCAGTTAAATGATGTCTTTTCAAAAGAAACCAGCAGTTATATGGTCGTTTAGAAAGAAACCAGTGGTATAGAAGACAAAAACTATTAGTTTATAAAACCACTGGTATATAGGACAAAAGCTATCAGTATATTTTCAATGTGAAACATATCACATTGTCTGCAAATGATCTCTGATACTTTGATATTATTTAAATGTTATTTTTAATTTGTTCTCCTGAGTTAATAGCTCATGGCAAGGATCAATATGTGAATGAATAAATTAAATATGTGAATGAATAAATTCAACACCTAGATATTGTCTCTAAAATTTCATTAATGGATGTTGACTTTATTTCCTTTTCATTTCATTTGCACAATGTTTTTATAACCTCGCGTGCAGATCCACGAGCTCCAGCAAATATCCTTCCAAATTGTATAACATAGAAAAACACCCAGAGTGCAATCATGAAGTGGCCAAAGGAGCTGCACCCAAAACAACAAATTAGTGTCAAAATTTGAAGTACACCTGAGATTTGGTCTAAGAAGGAGGAGCAAGGCATTGGCGGAGAGGAAATAAGGGGGGAAAGAATCAGAGGAGAGAATGGGGGGAAGTCCCAGCCTAAAACAGATTTCAGTATCCGAGTCGCGGCGTACTTACTGCATGCACGGAAGCTCGCTACTTAGATGTTTCAGTTCGCGTTGTCAAGAACGAATCCTACTCATGAAGTCGCTCGTACGCTAATGCGGAAGAAAGAAATCAAGGGAGGAAGGAGAACCTTACCTTCTAGTTAGTTATTTGAGGGGCAAAGACAGGCAGTTAGATAAACTGAGATCATATCTGTTAGATAAGGATTGATCGGGACTTGACCGGGTGTTTAAAAACAGTCTTAGTAGGTAGACCCCCCCGTACCCCAAAGGAGGTTTTCGTGCTTTATCAGTCGCAGTTGCCTTCCTTCCCTCTCAATTACCTTCCTTTCAGTGGGTCTAGCTCAATGACCTTCCCTCTCAATACGCGGGTTTCGTTTCTAATCGTGGTGGTCGGTACACAGCGGCCTACGTCCCTCCCGACTTACTCGATCTTTTCTTTCATCTTTCCTCGAACTTACTCCTGTATCAATACGTTACGCCTCATAAATTCTCACTTTCCCGGGCGGGAAAACCTCCCCTCTATAGTAAGGGGAGGAACTGATATCAAAATCCAAGCCTACATTTTGATCCTGAAAAATATTGTTAACATAAAATCATCTCTCCTTTGGTCTTCACATCCTAGCACTGATTCTATTAATGCTCTGTTCTAGTCCATAACAAAATTAGAAGGTTTGAGTGTGAAAAATGGCTCCTACTTGGGGAAGCTTTTGAAAAGAAATAACCCCCTTTAAGGCATTATGCGGCTATGAAACCCCGTGACCTAAGCATGTTAAGCATGAGGTCAAGTTGAGTACAATTGGGAGTCCCCTCTCATTGTGCCCCGTTCTTGTGATGAGGTGAGGAGGCTTGACAACTTACTTACTTTTGAAATTGAAAGGGAGGCTTTAAACTGGTAATTTCCATAATTAAAGGTGGCATATGCCTATCGAGATGGTAATTTCCATTTCGAATTTTTAATACGTTATGTTGAAAATGCCTACTACGCCACATTGAATGTCCACAATAACATCCCAAGTAACAACTAATAGAATGTCTAAATAACATCCGAAATAACAACTAATAAAATGCCCAAAAAAGCATCCACGTTAATGTCTTAATATGAACTTTTACTCTTCGTCACTCTTGCATCCCATCAAATGTCCTAAACCTATCAAATTAATGCCCCTACTTGCATCCAACCTTATGTTCAATTCGAGTGTTCATAATTGCATCAACTTTATGTCCAATTTGGGACTACACTAAGTTGTTATCCCTAAAGTGACTCACTAAGTTCAATTTGCCCTAAAGTGACTCACTAAGTTCAATTTGTTAGACTAAGATGCATTGTTTTTTGCCGACCACCTTTTTTTTTCAACATGTATTTATAAGTGTCATTATAATGTTAGTTTGTATCAATAATATTTTTTCCTCGTAAACAGGAGCGAAATTTATATTCATTTATGAATCACCTTTTACATTGATTTTATGTTTTGTAAACAGCCAAAAAGTTAGATATATGTTTGAAAAAAACACTATTATTTTTTGCATCAAAACAACCGAAGGCTTGTATGTAAAGACCAATTTACAAGATTAATCAACTTGGAAACTTTACATAAAAGCTACATAAAATTAATCAGCTTGGTTTGCCTTGCCTCACAAGCTCACAGGGAGCAACAATTTTTTTGGCAAAGGTAAAAACCTCATGGTCGTCTAAGCTCTTAAGCTTCTGTATATCACCTAATACAGACCTCACATGTCTTACTGCCTCAATAACATTACCAGTACCAGCTTCTCCTTAAGTCCTGTTTATTGCAACTCCTTCGGCAATCCTTCTCACCACCTCACCAAGGTTCCGACATCTACAAACAAACGGTATGCGGAAGTTATGTTTGTTGATATGGTGCATGTCATTTGCAACAGTGAGCAATTCATTCTCATCAATGTAATCAATACCAATTGCTTCAATAATTTGGGCTTCAACAAAATGATCTATTCTTGCCTTGGCCATGACAGGGATGGTCACAATAGGCTTAATTTCTTTGATGAGCCCACGATCACTCATGCAAGCCACTCCCCCTGAGCTCTAATATCAACTCTCAAACCTATTTACATTGTTAAATTTTAAATAAAACCTAAACAAAAATTATATATATAAAACAAACTGTTTTTGTTTATTTGTTGTTGATCATAGAAAGATTCGATACAGGTTTGGATGCTAAGCTTTATGAAGCTTTGAAGTTAACCTGAAACAACATGTGACAATGTCGGGAACATTGCCACCACGTGGCTCTTGTTGTTATTGCTTCCAAGCACATGTATTTTTGTTTCACTTATTTTAGTGAAACTTTGTTAGAATACTTAGTATCTAAGATAATTTTTCTCACCATTCTTGAATAATCAAAATATCATTCATGTATTTGTACTTTAGTATTCAAATTTGTCTCTTTGTAACAACGATAGACTTGTGAATTTGTCCCTCATAAAATTGCAAATTTATATGTTAACGCTTAAATCTTACACATGAAATATTTTTTCAATTTACACACTAAAGAGCCATCAACATATAGCATGCATCCCATCGAAGACATCCTCGGAAGATCCAAGAAGCAACATGATTCCACAAATGCCCAAAAGCAGTCAAAATACAAGACCACGTAGCCAATTGTTTATTTATATGTGCTATAGAGTGTATTAACAGTTCGATGCCCCTTCAAGATCGTCATGACTGACAAAAAGAGTGGGCTCTTACCTACCAACATTGCATTAAAGACACATGAAAGCTCCATTACCTCCAAGAATTCAAATTTTATCTCCTCACACACTTGTGTTCATTGAATGCCCCCCCTTTGTGTACTTTGCATCTAGATCATGGATCATTGGGTTCACAATTGGATCTTATCATATCTTGGCCACCTCTTGGCCTATAAAAGGAAGTCATGGGCATGCTTAATGGAATAAGAAATCAGAGCAAGTTTATGCTACTAGAATTATGCTAAATCTCCCTCATGAATCACCTATTCCATCTTGTTTAACATTTACCAATCTCCCTTACTACCTTCCTCCAAGGGGAAAGTGTTATTCTCAGTTGTTCTTCAAAAAATTTGACATCTAGTGTGGACTAAATAGATCTCCCATGTAGGTATTTTTTTCCTCCTTTTTGAATCACATTTTCAAGGTGTTGTACATGCTTAACCATTGGTAATTACAAGAAGTGGTTTGACATCTATTGGTTTCTCTAGTTTGCATTCCTACCTCTTTTCTCTTTGTTTTTTTTTCATTTTCTTTGTTTTGTTTTATTTCATTAACAACAACTTGCAAGATCACTTGGAGAACTCGCCCACTACAAAGGGGTACCTAATACTAAATCCTTACTACATCCTATAAGGGTTTTCCCCTCACCAAGTGGGAAAGATTCATTCTTGTGCAATATTTTTCACAACATTACGTATTATGACCCTTAAGGTGTCTTTCACAGGACTGACCCCCTTCCCTAAAAGACAAATCTATGACAATAATGGTCTCCCACTCCTGCAAGACAAAACACAACGAACATGATCTCTTTCTTAGGATTGCCCCCCTCTCCTGAAAGACAAAGTGAAACAAATATGATCTCTTGCTAAGGATTCCCCCCTCTCCTATAAGACAAATTGCAACAACTATATTCTCTTCATAGGATTGTCCCCCTCTCATGCAAAAAAAAATGCAACAACTAGAATCTCTTCACAAGATTGACCCCCTCTCCTACAAGACAAGGTTGTGGAAAATCTGATCTCCTCCCCTGCAAAACACAATGTGCCAAATATCATTTGAATCCTTCCTTTAGCATTCGAATTCAACAGAGAGTAGCTCTCCACCATTCACCAACTAACTTGCTAATGGAAAAATGAATGAATGAAAATAAATTCAAATTCCCTCTAAGAGACTAAGTCAAGACTATGAAGAAGCGACTCCAAATCAGTGAGAGCTTCTCTACTCCACGAGTTAACCTATTCAAGTTCTCAAAAGAGCAACTTCAACCCACTTAGACTGACTCGTATCCACTAACAAAAAAACACTCTGAGTCTCTAAGGATAACTCAAATTTACTAATACAGACTCAAACTTCCCAAAAATTACTCACATGCATTATGGAATTATGTCATTCTAGGTGATCAATGTACAGTGTTATTTGTTGTTTATGAGGTATGGGAATTAGTATCAAAACGCTAAATCTCTAAGTAATCGATTACTAGAAAAGTGTGTTATTTGTTATTATTGTCTAACTACAATAGATACATCACATTGTGGCTTTTTTTTAACTTAAGGAACAAATGTGTGGTTCTTCTTTTGATCCCTTTTGGTTCAAAATTTTGCATATTAGTAGAGTTAACTCTATCAAGTGCATAGAGAGAGAAAAATATTTACTCGAGTTTAGGACTTTAAAAGGGGTTTGAACCTCAACTGATTTGACCTATCTCAATGCTTGATAGAGCTAGAGTGAAGATCAATTAATACAATCATATTATTAAAAAAAAAATACAATAATGTTAATAGACTTATATCAACCACTTTTAATAACATAATAACATAATTGTATTAATTTAACTTTATTAAAAATTCAAATAGCTTAGAATATTATATATATATATATATATATATATATATATATATATATAACTTATTTCTTTCACCCCATCTTCTGATAGACTTACCTTTATTAATGTTTAGTCAACAAAAACTCTTTTTAATTAACACGAGGTGCGTGATTATGATCTACACAAATAATTTATTGGTTATTCACGAACTATTAAAAACATTACCTTTAAGGAACATAATCAAATCAGACTATAAATATCATTAATCACCCACAATGATATGTGTAATCTTCCATGATCACTCGCTAGAGAGACTAACCGTGACTTTTCAAATTGTGTGAAAAAGAAATCATTAGCTCATCTGTTTTTTTGTTAATGTGTTTTTTTTCCATTCACTTTTCAATTGAATGAAAGCTGCATGTATCTACTTGACTGCATCATTGTGCACACAACTACACGTTTTAAAGGACGCGTTGCAACATGAACATTTTCAACGACGCATTTCACATGTGGAATAGCAAATAATAAACAAAAAATTGTGGAAAACAAATCATAAACTCACATTATGGGTTATAAAGGAATACCCTACCATTTTTTCTCCAATCAGATTCCTAAATTTATTATACTTAAATTAAAGATTAATGACCTCCAGTGATAAAGCCTGCCATTTCCTCTCAACTCACATTACTAAATGTATTATATTTAAATTTAATTTTATAGGTTGCACTGAGAATGTTTTCACGTGGGTGGCTCAGTCACGTGGGTAGAAAAATCGGTGGAACAGTTAATGGCTGAGAATTTCTTTTTCAATTATTTTGCTACATGCTCTCAATGATGTTGGTAGGAGTACAGAAAGCAATTTGATAACATAAATTTAAAAATCTATATCCAACCAAATGCCTTATATATTGCATTATTAATTATTTTAGTACATGGTATCTATAATATTGGTTATTAATTATTTTAGTACATGGTATATATAATATTGGTTATAGAATACAAAGTATTAAGAAAATATTATCCAATAGCTAAAATCGATCACCAATCTAAATATACGAAGGGAGAGTTCTCAATGTACTAAGAGAGGAATCTATGAATGATTATATTATTTAGAAATTAAAGTATTGAAATATTGGTATGTAAGCTAAAGAGTCGTAAGGATTTAGAGTTTAAATGCCGTACCATTAGATATTAAAGGAAATTTGAATCTTATTGCTGTATCTTTACGTTAATGATCATAACATTTATAAATTTTTGTTTCTTAAATTTTATTTTCTAAAATGTTTAATTTTGTTGTAAAATAATTATTGGTTCACATTAATGTTAAAACTTTTATTACTATTAAAGTTGTGTTAAATAATACTATAGTGATTTAATTTTAGAGTTAGTTTATTTAAAACCAACTATATCTTAAACCTACTTAAAAGTTATTATTGAGATAATATTTTAGTTAGGTTGGTTATGAAGATTAAATTTTATAGTAAAATCAATTTAAATATAAAAATTCAAACTACAAAATATAATATTTAAGTAAAAACAATAAAAAACACACACACANAAAAAACACACACACACACACACACACACACATATATATATATATATATATATATATATAACATTAATAATAATGTAAACAATTATTATTTAATTAAAACAAAAATTATATTACTATAAAGTTCAACATATCATCATCAATTATCATTAAACATATTTAGTTCATAAGTGATCAAGAAACCTATTAAAATTAATAATAGTATTAATTCATTAAAAATAGTTACAGTAACCAAACCATATCATACATTAACATAGGATAGGAATATAATTAGTCCCTGCCTTTCATGCTAGCAGGTTGTTTTCATTAGTGTTCATGAAAACCAAACATATTTCACGAAAACCAAAATATATTTCAAGTATTTCTTAAGTTTTATCTCAAGTTTCTTTGATAAGATGTTTACAGAATTGTTATGGACCAATAAAAAAAATTGAGACCTTATTTGGCCTCATATCGAGGCCATTATCATTTTCATACATTTCAACTTAGTTTAAAACGGCATTATATATCATAACAAAGAATTCCTAGTGTAATGCTATCTCCAATATAGCATTAGTTAGTTAACATATAATGTTAACTTATTTATGTTAATGCCTCATTTTGGCTTAGTTCATGTTTTCCATGTGTTAATGGCATTGGAGGATCGTTGCATGTTTGTCATGTGTTAATGGCATTGGAGACATATATATCTATTGGAGCATATCTGTTAGAGTAGGATTTGGATATGCTATGTGAGAATAATTAGGTTTTTTCCACTATAGATCCAATGCCTTGAAATCAGATGCTTATTTCCATGAAAATATGCAGATGCACTGTGGAAACAAACTTTTTAGACGAATTACGTTGCAGGTGCTCTAATAACAAGAGTTTAGTGGTGTTCTAGGCTGCAATTTATGCAAGCATCATCAAAAGACTGGTATGTAATATAGTCCATGTAAACAAGTTAAAGCAACATTCATAAGCCAATATTTTGATTTCATGACTAGAAAACATTCAATACATTATTCATCTTTCAAAATTGTGTGATTGAAAGACTGAAGCGTTACCTGGGCGTAGACGAGTATGAAGTCGTCCATGGACTTCTACAATGAATGCGGGCTATTGCTAGTCACTATTGTAAAAAAACAAATTAACTAACCCGGGCAATGAAAACAATTATAATTGTCATTATGATATTGGAAACTTTCATTGACTATAAGATTTACAGCAGCGGTACACTATGTAGAAAGAACTATGTAGTACTTAGCAGAGAAACATCCCGTGAAAAACTAAACTCCATGAGTTGTAGTATAGAACTTCTCATCCAATCAGAAAATAGGTCATTGAATGCAAGATCTATGGAATTTCCCATGAACTGGTTCAATTTCTAAACAAGTATTTCATTTTTATGTATGAAACTACCCTTTGCAGAATATCATCTAGTTATATTTCTTTTTGGGAAATATCATCAATGTCAATCCATAAAAAGTTAAGGCTTGTAACATTTGATTCTACATAATGTTAAAACATTACCTTTTATATTTTCTAACTTTGCTTTAGAAGCCTCTCTGCTTCTTTCAGAAATAAGAGCAGGCGGGCGTTAAGCATAATTGTAATGAGACTAGAGCCCCAGAACGAGTCTCTCTGCCTTACAATAGATGTGGTCATCCTAACCTTCCCCTTTGTGCTCTGCTATATACCCACAACACCTTACCGCACTTTCTCTTCTATTATTTCGGCATTTTTTATCCTTTTTATGAAGATGCATTCACTCATAATATTGTGTTGCACAGACATTCATACCCTGAAGAACACTTCGATAGACAAATGAGTAAGTTTTAAAGCAATATAATTGAAGAAGCATGTAATCTGTATTCTCAGATAGAGTGAACGTTTTGTATCGACAATTATAGAAAAAATCTCTTAATGTACTATAGAAGTTCGTGATGGAACAAGAAAGAATCAACCACTTAAAATCACTTAAGCTCATGCAAAAAAATGAGGCATTTATCCGATGGACTCGGCATTGACTTTAGCTAATATGACATTGAAGTATACGTTAAACTCTGTAGTAATTTTATAAGTAAAACCTCAATGAGAATTTGTATTCATTCAGGATGGGGAGGCACTATCCTATTGTGCAAATAAGAACAAAATACAATCATGCAGCTAAGAACAAAATACATCAACCTATAGATGAACTCATTGTGACTAATAACTCAGATTTCAGAACTGAGACATATAAAAGAGCAACACTTGAACAGAGTGACTAAGAAAAATTTCTTTCGATAGAATAGAACTTAATACCTCATTCTTTCTCAAACTGCATGAAAGAAGTTGAGGGCCCAAGAAATTTTCAGAGCAACATCTGGTTGTCGAGAGATAGAAAAAAAAAGACACTAGGCTACAACATAAACTAGGGACTGGGCTTGGAATCACTTGGCATACCATCTGTGACAATTGGTAAGTGCATGCAACATCTAACAGGTTCGTGTTTATTAGGAAGAGATCCGTGTAGGATACCATTTGTGCAATCTCCATCTATCTAAAGCTAACCCAAGAGCTAAAGCTTCAAGAGAACCAGGCTCAATGATCCAAACATCTAGCTCAACACAGGAAAAAACAAAAAACACCTGGATATTTACCATTATATCAATGATTACACAATAGTGAGTTAAAGCCATAGTCTAACCACTTTGGGGAAATACTGAAAAAGGAGTAGCTTATAACAAGGGTTTATAATACCTTAGACATGGAATGACGCCGCTTGCTAATAAATACCTTCAGGAGCACGTAGCGTTCCATCAAGACAAGTGGAATAACCAACAATATCCATTATGATTCAAAACTGGTGGCAATTAATGCATTTTGTGCGAGTTTTATTATAACATTCCAGCTGAAGACCTTGGCACTGATAATATCAAATTTGAGAGGTACAAAGGGTTTGTCCTCTGACTACAAAACTGTCATCACATCTAATTATAATGAGTTTTTGATCGTCCTGGCCTTGTATGGTGTAGTCCTCACTCTAACCACCTCCCTTAGACAGTTAATAAGGCTCGAATCCACCACCTTGGGAGTAATATTGAAAAATACCATGTCATTTATGGAGGATATAGGAGTGGTGATATCCCTTGATGCCTCATCATTGCATCTTGTCTTCTCTGTTGAAAAGATACGCGACTATACTATACAGCTCCTTCATTATTCTTTAAACTAGGCCACAAAACCTCATTACTCATGCCTCCCTTATGATTTTATTATACATATTTATAAAAATAACCCAAAGGATTACCACCTCCATACCTTCTTTCCTTTTGATAGATGGGACGGTGTCTGCTCCTGACCGATGTGACCTTCCCCTCCAGAGCACGTTCCTTCCATTATCCTTCTGGTACTATTGATAAACTGCTCTATCGGACTTTAGGACTCTGCACTGCATCCAAACTAAGAGCCTAAGGGAAATGGTACTGCCACCATGATTTCCTTCAACTATGGGCTCACCAACATCTTACAGATTAATCCCATTACGATAGAACAAGCCTCATACTAGCTGAGAACCATAGTTTACAGTCTCCACCGTAACCAGTTGAAAACCCTAATTCTTTAAGTAATAACTGATGAGGGCATGATTTATAAGAACTCTCGTGACGATATAAATAACCATTGACTAGTCATGAGGGTGAGCGCCCCCCACCCACCCAATAACATTAATATTTTTTTGATTTTTACAAAGAGTATTATATCATTTCCTCAAAATCACTATATGATGCTTCACAAGAGCCATTTATCATAATCCATACAAGCGCTATATCTCCACACAAATGTGCAAATTAGAGCAAGTAATGAATGCCAGAGCTCGACCTTGCTTTCCGCCTAATATCTTATCTCTCTATGTCTGACATATTCTCGATTGAAAACTATCGAGCTATTCTTGCGAAATGGATATGTTGAACTTTATACGGCTTGATTTTAGTTTAAGTGTAGGAAAAGTGGAAAATCGTTACGTCTTTCTTTGAGTTTTAGTGTAAGCAGAGTGGCAAATCGTTACATGCTTTGAGAATTGTTACTAGCAGCCAGGCAGGTCCAAGAAACATTGGCTGGTCGAATCACCAAGTATCGATACACCATATCCAATAATCTTTAAAAGGTAGAAATACAATAATTTCGTTTCCATCGTTCAATCAATTACAATTACATAAGGCAGGGACTTGCTGCCTTTAGCATCTCTCCTTGTTTTACTATCCAATATTTTATGTTTGAATGCATTAAATGATGATAAAAAAAATCATAGAAATCCCATGCTTCAACCTTAGGACTCCCTTTTCAAAGTAACATAATGATTGGAATATGATACCTATAGAGTTTCATAAGTAAGGAATTTTTGAATGAATTAGTGGCGAAAGTATTGTACCCGTCATTATGCCAAAGGTAACCACTTCACCTGTTTTAATCTCTTATCAAATGAAAAGATTTTGTTTTATGTGTTTATTTAAAATCTTAGTTTTCCCCTCATATCAGGATGGTAAGAATATTCATGATTTGGTTTAACACCTAATTATGAAAATAAGTTAGTCAAAAAATTACCTGTGAAAATTGGATCGTTGTTACTTACAATAATCATGAGATTGCCATGTAGGTTCTAAATTGTTTGTGTATTCTACTTGATTTAAAAAATAATGAGATGATGAGTATAGGTGGGAATGTACTTTTATGAGCCTATATGTCGTCACCGTGATGAAATTATTTCCTTTAGACATGGCCAAACTAATGATAAAATCCATTAACACCTTTTCCCAATGTCGTCCTCGTATAACTAAGAGTTCTAAAATACCCATGGTTTATATCATATCTCCTTTCTTATTTTGGAAACCGAAGGCCATGCCACAAAAATATCAATTTTAAGGCTATCCAATAATAATATTTTACTTGATTATATGATAAGTTTTCAGAAATTATGAGTTTTTGTCTATAATAAAATCATGAATCATGAATCATGTAGTTCTCAAATGATATTTGACTTGGGATTTATTACATACACGTAGATGATAATTTGTATATTCATTTTTTTTTGTTCTTCTACTCAATTATACTCAATTATTCTCTACCAGCATAGATTTATCTAAAAGGGGATTTATTAAGCACCGGGAGGGATCAAATTTCTCAAGGTGCAAACCCTTTTTTAGAGTGGAAATGTGTAATCTAATTTTTATGGTTTTAGTTTATCTAATTTGTGTTGTTTTATATATATGCAATTCTAAATAATTTAAATTTAATTTAAGCGGACAAGTTATTTTTAATAATATTTTATTATTTTTTATAAAAGACACGTGTTAACTATAGGATGAGCACGGAAGGTGCTACACATCTCTCCCCTACTGGGCTATAGAATGCACCTCTTATGTTCAACAATGGAAATCATAAATTAAGGAATCACTTCTCTATTAATTCCTTGAAAGTGCATTAACTATCACCTTCCACATCCATTTTTATAGTATAAGTTAAAATCACATCCTAGCATCTTGGTGACCCACTTTATTTATTTTTCAAAGACAATTAATGTTCCAATAATTATTTTAGACTATCATGATTGAGTTTGAGTAAGTTATTTCATTTAAGTTAGTGACATTCAAATGAAATTGACCTTCGTTCTTTGTATTAAAATTAATGCAATTACATGAACTGATGCATCACATTCCATAGCGAATGATTTTTCAATGTTTGGAGCAACCAAGATTGGAGTTCTACACATGGCTACCTTATGCTTCTAAATGAATTGGGTTTCTTATTGAACCAAAGATAAAACATCAATTTTTTTTTATAAATTTCCATACGTGCTTCTATTCAACAATCATTCTTGACCAACTTTCAATAATACAATGTCATTCCTAAAAACCTACTAAAATTATTTAGGGTTTTGAGAATTTCTTATTCCATCATAGCTCTAATTTTGTTAGGGTCCACCTTGATTCCATTATGAGATACAATAAATACCCCAAATATTCTACTTCTTAAGCCCAAAAGGCACACTTCGAAGGATTTTATACATAGTTATCACTCCTCCAATATTTTTAAGACCAAGCCAACATGTTGTGAATGTTCTTGCAAAAAAATGTTTTAAATCACTATATCATGAAAGCATGTTGACATTGTTTTTTAGAGGAAGATATTGAAAACAATGTTCAATGATCTATAAAATGTGTAGGATGCATTAGTAATCTCAAGACGCAATACCAAAAAATAAAAATGTTCATCATTTGTTATAAAGATTGTTTTGGGAATGTACTCTTCCCTCATTATAATATGATGATATCTTGAATGAAGATTACACTTAGTAAAGAAAATTGCTCCATGCACTTCATATATAATTAATTGAAAAAATGTGAAACTCTTATTTAATAGCCATATTGTTGAGTGATCAATAATCTAGACACATATGGCATGCATAATAAGTTTTTAAAATCATCATTGTTTGTGAAGAGAAAAAGATTTATATAGGTTGAATGATGCTTTCCTCTAGAATGCTTTCAATTGGACACTCATTCTCACTCTTCTAAGCATAAGAATATAGTTTAGGTTAAACGATGGGAGAATGTCACATAATAATGAGTTCAAGCACATGACCATGTTCTCAAATATAAGGAGGACCTTTAGGTATCTCACAAAATAACTTAGAATGTTTGACATTAACACTTTGAAGGTCCAAGGGAGGATACAAATTAGATGTTTGAACATCTAGTTAGTACAATTGTGAGATCATTCTTATGTGTACATTTTTTTATAGTTTTTCATGTTCTTGGAAATTATTACTTTAAATGGTTTGCAGCCCATAATTATGAGTTCAAATTCCTTTCCATATAAGAAAAGAAATTTATAAGTCATTAAAATTAGATACAAAATGGTGTCAGTGATTTTGTTCACTACGCCCCTATTACCACATTAGAACAATCTGTGGGAGCTATAATCATTAGGATATCTAGGAAATAGTTTCCCATGCCGAGTTTCATACNTATATATATATATATATATATATATATATATATATATATATATAAAGTAGTTGAAAGGTTTGGCTAATTTGTGATCAATGAACTTATCAGTGTTGCCACAATTAATCAATGCTAATACCTTTTAATGGAATATATCCTTCCACATAGAGAATTTGGGGACTACTAATTCCATTCAAACTATGACAAGATATGTTGGGAATAGTCTCCTCCACTTTTATACCATAAGAAGGATCGATATCTTGTTCTTCTTCCTCTTTGTAGTCTATGTAGAATAATTTATTCTTGCCACACTTATGTCCCTTAAGTTCAATTGATTTCATAATTGAAAATTTATTTGCTTTCTATTATTTATCCATTCATTAAGGTGTCAAACTTATAGTTTGAGTGAGAATAAAAGAGGAATTATTATCATTTGGGTTTATTCAAAAACGTTTTCACCATATTTGTGGGCGATTCCTATGATGTGGGTTGCATGGTATATGGATTAACCATTGGTTATTACGTTATGGACATGAACATATCTAGATGGATTATTCTTGAATTTCTGCACCTTTCGTATTGCTTATGTGGAATTCTTACTTGGAGCATTAGAGGCCTTTAGAACGCATGATCAATTATTCATTATGGCCATAGAAAGTTTGAGTTTCTTACTTGGAGAACACCTTGAATTGAAGAAAGATAGCATGTAATTCATGGGGGTGATGTTGCTCCATAGATGGTGTTGTAACATTTGAATCACTTGCATTGTGTGGTTTATGGATCCACATAGGTTCCTTTGTTGATACTATTAGAGAGGGTAAGTCTCTCGAGCAATGTCTAGCATAGATACTAATTATTGTTTACTTACACATTTACTTACACATACATGCAAGTTAACAACAAAAGGGAAAAGAGGAAATATGAGATGTAAACTTGTTTTTTCCGGGTCTTTGATATTCCTGAGCACGGTGA
>LPNX010760046.1:200325-213274 GCA_001517045.1 Pseudotsuga menziesii | reverse complement strand
ACTATCCCCCCCTCCTCTCTCTTCCTAACACCCCACCGCCCTAAACCTCCCTCCCTCATCTCTCTCTATCTTCCCCTCTCACACACACACGCATCCCCCTAACACCTCTTTCTCACTCCTAACACCTAAAACCTCTCTCTCCACTCTTTCTTTCTCCCCAACTCATCCAACTACACTTATCCCCCACTCCCTTATCTATTCCCCAACCCTCTCTCTCTCGCACACACAGACACCCACATCACACATCCACGGGTCACCCACTACGACTAACATTCCCCCTCTTCCCCCCAATTCTTACTAATCCCCAATCCTCCTCTCCCTATCTCTAACTCCCCTCCTCCTCCTACCTCTCTCCCCCTTACATCAACATCATCGACATCATCATCATCATCATCATCATCATCATCATCATCATTGTCGTCATCATCATTGTCATCATCATCACCATCGTCATCACCATCGTCATTATCATCGTCATCATCATCACCATCGTCATCACCATCGTCATCATCATCATTCATGATCATCATCATCATCATCACCATCATGATCATCGAACATCGTTGTCATCATCATCATCATTGTTTTCATCCTCATCATCATCTTCATCATCACCATCCTCAACATCATCTTCATCATCGTAGACATCATCCTCATCGCCATATTCATAATCATAATCTTCATCATCGTCATCATCATCATCATCGCCATCATCATCACCATCGTCATCATCCTCATCCTCATCATCTTAAACATATTCATCTTCATCTTCATCATCATCATCATCATCATCATCATCATCATCATCTTCATCATCATCAACATCGCCATGATCATCATGATCATCTTCATCATATTCATCTTGGTCATCATCATCATCATCATCATCTTCATAATCATCTTCATAATCATCATCATCATCATCGCCATCATTATCGCCATCGTCACCATCCTCATCCTCATCATCATCATCAACAACAACATCTTCATCATCATCATCATCATCATCATCATCATCATCAACAACAACAACATCTTCATCATCATCATCATCATCATCATCATCATCATCACCATCGTCACCATCCTCATCCTCATTATCACCATGATCATTGATCATCGATCATCATCATCAACATCGCCATGATCATCATGATCATCTTCATCATCTTTATCTTCATCTTCATCTTCATCATCATCATCATCATCTCCAGCTTCATCATCATCATCATCTTCATCAACATCATCATCAACATCAACATCAACATCATCAACATCATCATCACCATCGTCGTCGTCGTCATCATCATCATCATCATCATCATCATCAACATCATCATCCTCATTATCATTATCATCATCGCCATCCTCATCACCATTGTCACCATCCTCATCCTCATCATCATCATAAACATCTTCATCTTCATCGTCGTCGTCATCATCATCATCATCATCATCATCATGAACATCAACATCATCATCACCATCACCATCGTCATCATCATCATAAACATCATCATTATCATCATCAACATCATCAACATCATCGTCATCATCATCATCATCATCATCGCCATCATCATCACCATCGTCACCTTCCTCATCCTCATCATCATCATAAACATCTTCATCTTCATCATCATCATCATCATCATCATCATCATCATCATCATCATGAACATCATCATCACCATCGTCATCATCATCATAAAAATCTTCATAAAAATCTTCATCTTCATCATCATCATCATCATCAACATCATCAACATCATCGTCATCATCATCATCATTACCATGATCATCATGATCATCTTCATCATCTTCATCTTGATCATCATCATCATCATCATCATCCCCTTCATCATCATCATCTTCATCTTGATCATTATCATCATCATCATCATCATCACCTTCATCATCATCATCATCATCATCATCATCATCATCAACATGATCGTGATCATCAACATCAACATCATCATCACCATCGTCTTCATCATCATCATCATCATCATCATCATCATCATCATCATCATCATCATCGTCATCATCATCATCATCATCATCGCCATCATCATCACCATCGTCACCATCCTCATCCTCCTCATCATCATCATCATAAACAACTTCATCTTCATCATCATCATCATCATCATCACCACCACCATTGTCACCATCCTGATCCTCATCATCACCATGATCATTGATCATCGATCATCATCATCAACATCGCCATGATCATCATGATCATCTTCATCATCTTCATCTTCATCTTGATCTTCATCATCATCATCATCTTCTTCATCTTCATCATCATCATCATCATCATCATCATCATCATCATCAACATCATCATCATAAACATCATCATCATCCTCGACTTCATCATCATAAACATCATCACCATCCCCGACTTCATCATTATCATCATCGCCATCATCATCCCCATCCTCCTCCTCCTCATCATCATCATAAACATCTTCATCTTCATCACCATCATCATCATCATCATCATCATCATCAACATGATCATCATCGTCAACATCAACCTCAACATCATCATCATCATCATCACCATCACCATCATCATCATCATCATCACCATCACCACCACCATCATCATCATCATAAACATCATCATCATTCTCCTCATCATCATCATCATAAACATCCTCATCTTCATCTTCATCTTCATCATCATCATCTTCATCATCATCATCATCATCATCATCAACATGATCATCATCATCAACATCAACATCATCAACATCATCATCAACATCATCGTCATCATCATCATACACACACACAAATCCCTATGTCAGACCTTACCACTAGCACCCCCTACCCTATCTCTCTGGCACACACACACAAATCCTTGTGTTAGACCTTACCACTAGCACCCCTTAACCTATCTCTCGGACACACACACACACACACATTCGTATGTCTCCCATTACCACTAACACCCCCTAACCTATCTCTCTCACACACACATATCCGCATGTATCCCCTTATTACACACCCCTAGAGTTGTAAAACAATATAGTTAGGTTGAAGAAAGGGGGGATGTTAAGGCGCAAAGACTAAGGGAGTGCTTGTTAATTCCCCCTAAACCTTGAATGATCCCTTAGCCGTGCAACTACCTTCTTAAATGCTCCAAAATTCTATTAGAGTAAAACACGCACGCGTTTTATGTATCCAAAATGCGCCCCTATTTTTGTTAACAATAACACGTGTGCGTTTATCATTTGTATAAACAGTAGTAGTCGTTGTCCGAGAAACACTCTAAACACATTTTCGTAGGTTTGACAGTCCGTGCGCAAATTCAGGTTACAGACAGTGCGTGAACATTATCTTCTTCACCATATTTTCACACAATCTTGTTTCGTGAATCAAGCATCTCCACCACAAGTTTCTAAGTTTTGCTTAGAGCATGGTATACATTGAGGAGCAAGAAATAAAGAATGAATTGAGCAAGGAGCCACATAGAGAATCTTGACCATTGTTTTTCTTGCAATTGAGGAGCTAGCAAAGGAAACATTAACTTGGTCACTATGGTGTAGACACAATTGAGCAAGAAAGAAACCAAGTTTGGAGAATTTCCCATTGAGGAGCACCATACAACATTTCTACCATTGTTTTTCTTGCAATTGAGGAGCTAGCAAAGGCAATGTATTCTTCCCAATATTCCCGCTATCTCAAGAGTATGTACACACAATTGCTGAAGATATTTACCAAGATTGGGGAATTTCCCATTGAGGAGCACCATAGAGCATCTCTACCATTGCTTTTCTTGGAATTGAGGAGCTAGCAAAGGCAACATTCTTCCCAATCTTCCCCCTATCTTGAGTATCTAGACACAATTGAGCAAGAAAGAAACCAAGCCTGGGTAGTTTCCCATTGAGGAGCTAGCAAAGGAAACCATATATATCATTGATCATTGTGGTCATGGGAAACTCACGCAATCGAGCAAGAAAATCAGCAAGGAAGCGGATACCCAATGAAATCCTTGAAGAAATTAGAGAGAAGAAAAGAAATGACATGACCAATCGAAGACGCTCTATGGACACTCAACCAATTCCGGTTGTTGAGGATGCCACAGTTCTTCCTACCAATCCACATCAAGAAAGACAAAAGCATTCGCTTGAGGGGTATTCGGTCACCATATCAGTAGAAGAACGAGCACTACATGGCACTGATCAAGGAGTAAAACGTAGGTGCACATCAAGGCCACCTGAAACCTTTGCAGATTTAATTGAATATGGGTATACAAGTTAGAGAGACATTGAATGCCGAAGCTATGCTCGAAGAAGACAATGTTGTTCATACCACTCAAGAGGATTTCCAATTGCCACAGTTTGACCGTCAGGAAGACACGGAAGGACATGAAGCTCATGTTGAAACGCCAGACCAATTGGGTGATATGGTATAGGGTGCAATTCCAACCTCCCTACCTCCATTAGCAACTTCACGCCAAAGAACTCCAAAACGTATACAAACCGATGAAATTCGCATTGGTTCACTTGAAGGTACGTTGTCTAAACACAGTATTGCATATCAAGCTCATCATATACTTGTCAACTATTTTTTATTTTAAATGTGATGGAGATAAATGTATATTATTTATATCGTTGTTAAAATCTAGGTCTATGACTGTTGTTAGGAAAGACTTAAGGATAAAGATGATAAACAGTTCTGAAGTTTGGTAGATGCATTTAGTAATATTGGAAAGAAATCTCGTTCAAAGGATCGCAATGCATCTCGCTGTGTGTTGTCACAATCAATCGTGAACAAAAGCACCAGGGCCCTTCGCCTTCTTAAGCCTACATCCAAACTTGTAGGATTGGATATCAAAGCACTCCGTAGGTATTGTTCTAGAAGAGAACAACTTGACTCTTGTGAAACAGATGCCTGGTCCTTCGTTGGTAGGTTGCCACGCTCCGATATGAAGCTCATTGATGCGGTAAAGGGACTGGTGCAAGAGTTTTGGTGTGACAATAGTAGACCTTCATCCAACCAAAAAGATGTACTAAAATTGAGAATGGGTTCAAGGGATCGTGAGCCCCACATTAAACGTTTTCTTGACATGACACAAACAGAATCATATGAGAGGTTTAGGCATGAACATAATGAACTTAACTTGGGCTAAAGATCCTTCGAGAAATGCAAACCATGGTATGTTAAAATAAACACAACTCGTAACACATGTTGTTGTCGATATCACATTGAGTACGCTTATTATTATGACACATATATACATATATTGCGTGTTTTGAATAACACTCATGTGCAGGAATGCTCAACTACATTGCCACTGACATCATCTAGAGAGTTTATCCATAGCATCTTGTGTAAAAGGATAGAAGGTTGCACATTTTATCAAAGGCCTTGCGTAGATGGGACATGCCCAAGGTGTGGTGGAATGGCATTTTTGGACAAATGCATACATGTCACCGATAAGCATGAACTTGGGAGACATGAAGTGAACTTGCAGTCATTCAAATATGTCACGTATGATATTGATGGAGGGAATGAAAGGAAAAAAATACAATTAGTCACCTCTCAAGTTAGCAACGAGTTCTTGAATAGTATTTTTCCTATTGATATCTATTGCTACTTCATATATGTAACAACCTATTGATCTATACATCTTTATTGTTGATATACCAGGTACTGGTATGCAACCTCATGGAGGAATTCTTTGAAAAGAAACAACAGTATGTAAAGCATGTACATGTGGCATGTTGGCAAGATCAGCAGTTTAGAGCGTCCATGGACACATTTCCTATTGGAACTATATTATTATTGGTCGATTTTGCAGAAAACTACACTCTTCAACCACAAAACGAGATTCAAAGTCAATATTATCACTCAGATTAGGTCAGCATAATGGTCCATATCACCTATAGACATGGGGTAGATAGTACTGAAGAGAACAGGGTTATATTGAAGGAGTATCACTTTTACATAAGTGATGACAAGTGTCATGACTTGGATTTTGTACAACACGGCTTTCAATTGTTCTACAAACACTTGGAGGATAACAATATACAGATGGAACAACATTGGATTTGGTCTGATGGTTGTGCGGGGCAATTCAAAAATTCCCGTGTCTTCCAATGGTTGTGTATTCTCCATAAGAGGCACAAGGTGCCACATATTTGGAACTATTTTGAGACCAGACATGGAAAAGGGGAACATGATGGAGTAGGGGCATGCATCAAGATAGCATTACGAAGGCAAGAGATGAAATTCACAACTATTTCACTCATCCGAGATGCAAATACCATTGTTGCATGGTGTTCTTCAGTGATGGGGCAGGGAGCTAGAAGGCAAGAAGACCAATCATCTCAAAAAGCAAATGTAAATAGATATTTTTGGGAGGTGGTCGATGTAGATCGATCACACCTATATGAGTGCAAGACCTTCCAAAGAACTCGTGCATTCCATTCAATTAGGACGTCAGACAATGCTATAGTTGAAATGTGGACAAGAAAACTCTCTTGTTTTTGTTATTGATGTAGCAGTGGTGAATGGGACAACTGTGAATCCATAGATTGGGTTGACAGCTAGGATCGTGTATCACTCCCCATTGGCTGACAAATAACTTCAGAATTATCCTAGTTGGAGGAGGGCCAGTTGAGTATTTCACATGACTATGACCACATTTCAGATCTCATACAACCAGGTTTGACTATTATGTTGATCACTTTGAAATGTTTGACGACTAGTTGTGTTTAGTTAGCTGACTCCTATGACTGCACTTTGTTTTATGCAGGGCACATATACGCAGTGGTTTCCCTGAGAGACAATGAATGCCACACTGACTATTGGCTGGCATGTTGCTTGGATGGGAAGCAGACACTCATTGTCTCATTAAGCGACTTCGAGGGAAATGATTTTCCAATTGGGTCAATGGTTATCAAAGGGGAATATTTGACACAGGTTTCCCATGCATGAAAGAAAAAAGGTTATGTATTTGAAGATTATAGACCAGGTCAAATTGTATACCATTATACAAACTTAGTTATTGGCACAAACCTCCAGCTACAAACAATGCCAAACAAGAACTCATCAAAGTCACGATACTTGTTGCCTTACTCCGAGCACGAGAGGCTAAAGGATACCGTTGCTATTAGAGGTGATCTTGATGGTCTAGTCGAATGACACAGGTAGGTAGTCAGGTATTTTGGTTTCATGGTCTCATTGATTATTTGCAGTTTGATACATTGAGCACTTGATATATTGATAAATTCAATAGACTTCTACAATGGATTTGTTGTATTATATTGATACTTACATGACTCATTCCTTATAGCCCAAGACCATTATCTACCACTCTATCTGGGATATGTATATTTCATTTTCCTTGAATCTCGAAGTTGATCCTATAAGGACATATCCTTGAATCCGATAATTATCTCCTTCACTCCGATAATTTGTTTCTCCTAGGTAGGGATTCAATAGGTGTCCCTGAAAGCTTGTAGGAGGTGGGAATCAACGTGCGATAGAATGATGGTCATTGCTCGGATCAATGAACCATCAGCTCCACTAGATTCAAGACATCAGGATAGTGCTAGTAAGGCCCTCTAATATGGTTCCATCAATAAGAGACCATTGTTTTGGTCAATTTTGGAAACTAGGGTTTTGCTCAGTAAGTGAATGTGAAATTTTTGCACATGGGGGTGAAATTCGCATATTGCTCAACCGTGAAGGTGTGGTTAGCATTCCCACATAACACATGCCTAAACACGCTTGCATGACCCATCGGAAGCCCTTTTTGATGCACAGTTTCCATTCTATGCCCCAGGTAGGGATTCAACAAGGGTCCTTGAAAGCCCGTAGGAGGTGGGATTCAACGTGCCATAGAATCATGACCGTTGCTCGGATCGACGAACCGTTGGCTCTGTTGGATTCAAGACATCGGGATAGTTCTATGGAGGCCCTCTAATATGGTTTCATGGATAAGAGACCATTTTTTTGGTCAATTTTGGAAACTAGGGTTTTGCTCAGTAAGTGAATGTGAAATTTTTGCACATGGGGGTCAAATTCGCATATTGCTCGACCGTGAAGGTGTGTCTAGCGTTCCCACATAACACATGCCTAAACACACTTGCATGACCCACCGGAAGCCCTTT
This sequence comes from Pseudotsuga menziesii, assembly GCA_001517045.1. Lineage (NCBI taxonomy): Eukaryota > Viridiplantae > Streptophyta > Pinopsida > Pinales > Pinaceae > Pseudotsuga > Pseudotsuga menziesii. Next base: position 205,133 of record LPNX010760046.1, on the reverse strand, counting down.
TTGATGCATAGTTTCCATTCTATGCCCCGGGTAGGGATTCAACAGGTGTCCCTAAAAGCCTATAGGAGGTGGGATTCAACGTGCCATAGAATCATGACCGTTGCTCGGATCGACGAACCGTTGGCTCTGTTGGATTCAAGACATAGGAATAGTGCTATGGAGGCCCTCTAATTTGGTTCCATGGAGAAGAGACCATTTTTTTGGTCAATGTTTGAAACTAGGGTTTTGCTCAGTAAGTGAATGTGAAATTTTTGCACATGGGGGTCAAATTCGCATATTGCTAGACCATGAAGATGTGGCTAGCGTTCCCACATAAAACATGCCTAAACACACTTACATGACCCACTGCAAGCTCGTTTTGATGCACGGTTTCCATTATATGCCCCGGGTAGGGATTCAACAGGTGTCCCTGAAAGCTTGTAGGAGGTGGGATTCAACGTGCCATAGAATCATGACCGTTGCTCAGATCGACAAACCGTCAGTTCCATTGGATTCAAAACATTGGGAAAATACTAGGGTGGCCCTCTAATCTGGGTCCATGGACAAGGGATCATTTTTTCGGTCAATTTTGGAAACTAGGGTTTTGCTCAGTAAGTGAATGTGAAATTTTTGCACATGGGGGTCAAATTTGCATATTGCTCGACCGTGAAGGTGTGGCTAGTGTTCCCACATAACACATGCCTAAACACACTTACATGACCCACTGAAAGCCCTTTTGGATGCACAGTTTCCATTCTATGCCCCAGGTAGGGATTCAACAGGTGTCCCTGAAAGCCTGTAGGAGGTGGTATTCAACGTGCCATAGAATCGTGACCGTTGCTTGGATCGACAAACCGTCAGCTCCGTTGGATTTAGGACATCGGGATAGTGCTAGGGTGGCCCTCTAATATGGGTCCATGGACAAGGGATCATTTTTCCAGTCAATTTTGGAAACTAGGGTTTTGCTCAATAAGTGAATGTCCAATTTCTGCACATAGGGGTCGGCTTTGCAAATTCCTTGACCGTGAACATATGGATAGCGTTCCCACATGGAACCTACCTAAACACGCTTGCACGACCCACCGAAATCCCTTTTTTATGCATGGTTTCCATTCTATGCCCCGGTTAGGGATTCAATAGGTGTCCTTAAAAGCCTATAGGAGGTGGGATTCAGAATTCCATAGATTGATGACCATTGCTCAGATCGACGAACCGTCGGCTCCGTTGGATTCAAGACATCGGGATAGTGCTAGAGTGGCCCTCTACTCTGGGTCCATGGACAAGGGAACATTTTTTTTTTGTCAATTTTGGAAACTAGGGTTTTGCTCAGTAAGTGAATGTGAAATTTTTGCACATAGAGGTCAGCTTGAAGGTGATTGTAGATATTCCCCTCTTGAACAAATACTTGTTTCAAACTATTATTCCATGTGCATCTATCGAGAATTATGTTACCTGTTGTGAGGTGTTGATCAAGACTTATTTCCCATCATTGTCAAGCAAGAAATATTCTTTGTTTTTGTTTTAATCAAGATGAAGGAATTGTCAATCTCTATGTGGAGGTGAATTGATCTTAGGATATCCTATCATTCGTGGGACTGGAAACTCGAAAGAAGGTTGTTTCCCATATTAAGTTAGCTAGGTCATCTAAGAGATGTGAGCATTTGTACGATGAAATGCAGGAGGAGACAATGCCATTACGTCAATAACCATGTAATGGAACATGTTTATGTTTAGAAAAAGGTGGCCAACCTATTACGCCATTATTACAAAATATATATATCTTCACGCTACGAATAATTCGAATAATACTCCATAAACATGAATTTATAAAACAAGATTTAGAATAGTATTTCTCTAATAAATTTAAACTATAATAAATTCATAGATAACTTTCATCTCTTTCAAAGTTGTTACTTGAGGCCATTCATCAAATGCCATGTACATTAGCAAAATGATAAAATAATGTGCAGGATATAGTCATAACCATTATTTTGAATCAACCTTATAATACTCAGATACTTTTATGTTTGATGTGTATCCCATGTATTCGTTAGATGAAAGACATCATGCCAAACACTAATTTTATTTATGTAGACCACACAGGTGCATCACTTAGGTGTGTCAACTTCATGCATCCTTTAAAAGTTTGTTAGGTTGTTATGTGGGTAAGGTGCTTTTGTATTCCACCAAGTTGGATCAGTTGCTTAGCTGTGATGGGTGCTTATGTGTATTAGGTATGTTCCATCTTTGTGAATACAATTTGACATTGTTAATATAACATTGTATATGCAATTGGATCGTGGTAAAAAACAGTTAAAATGTACATTTTTGTCATTAAGTAATATTGTAATTGTGCATTGTTCTCAAATTTATAACTGATATCTCCATGCAATCGTAAAATATATAAAAAATTGAGAACATTACACATAGAAACATTCTTGGCCACACGTGTATAATCACACTTGAAAGACTGAAGCATGAAGATCTCAAGAGCCTTGATATGAAATATTTTTAATATCATGAAAGTTATAATACAAAAATAGAAGGCCCATCTATAGCATGTCAATGTACATGTATCAAAAACATATTTGATGTACATGTGCAAACAAAAGTACATCTATCTTGGACCGCACCCCTATACTCTAACTACGGATTGTACATAAAAATACATATTTGTCCTGGACTAACACATCAAAAATCTAACTTTATCTTGTTTTTCCCGGACCCTGATGCTTTTTGGCTCTGTCTACGACCACTATGCATCTCTAGAAACTGCAAATCAATGACAATATTTATTGATCAAGTAACTGAACTGGTACTATCCAACAATAACAAAGTTTGAAAATTTAAAATATGACTCAATTGTAAATTCACTGCATCCGTCGGGCATATAGGTGCCTCTGTTGTCCTCCTCCTTGCAGAGAGTCTCTCTGCAATTCTTCTCTACGAATAAAAAAAATATGTCAGTTATCTCAAGAATTATCAACATGTACATGAATGAGAAAGTACTAATCAATTATGTAAAAAATGAACATCTCACCGAAAAAACCATTTCTAGGGTATTACGCTGGGACTCTTCAATAGTAAGAGGAGCCGTAGGTTGAACATCAACCTCAATTACGTGCACTAATTGACCAGGGTGTGGCTACATTCACCAAATGATAAAATAGTTAGACATCGTGCATGTCCATAAACAATACAAATGAAATTTACAATTACAAATATTCAAGTAGATGTATCTTAGTGTGACTTATCCCTATTGTAGATGCAACATTGACCGCAGCATCAACAATCCCACTAAGGTCTAGCACGGATGACTCTACATCCTGATGTTGTAAACATGCGAAAATAACATTAAGAAAAACCACTTGTGAAGTGAATTCATAGCTAACCAACAAATGCCATTGGAACTGTGTACAGGGTGAATCCACGGACCTGGGTAACACTTTTTGGCAAGCGGATTTCGGCAAATGCAAAAAACGCACCTCAGTCGAGGGCTTGTTAAACCCTCGACCGAGGTATTAATTTCTCGACCGAGGTTTTTTTAAGCCCTCGGTCGAGGTATTTATTAACCCTTGGTCGAGGTTCTAATACCTCGACCAAGGGTTAATAAATACCTCGACTGAGGTATTAACTCGGTCGAGGTATTAACTCGACCGAGGTATTCTTTCACATAATTGAAACATAACATTATTGAAATTGTCATTTCTTTGCTTATTTAATGATTTGGTTCATAGAATTTTATTGGAAACATGATATATTTCTCTCTAACTCTTGCAAGGCACCATCAATGTTAACTTCAACCCCTCATGAGCAACTGTCCATATTTTTTTTATCAACTATGACTCATCATTGTCATTGATTGAATTTCCCTTTGAAAGCCATAAAAATAATATGCAAAAACTCTTATTATGGTCTAGGGATCATATCATCAAGCATATCTTTCTTGATTTTTCTTTAACTATTTACATGAAAATGCTTATAATTTCCTTTCAAATTTGATCATTCAATCACTACTTTTCTTAAATTTCTTATAATTCTTGACTTTTAAATAAAAATGAAATACTTGATTCAAAACAATTATTTAAAACCTTAGTTTTAAGGAACATTCTCCATTTCAAAAAACGTTTCTACTATATCTTCCATTAGCATAGCCTACCCATTGCTTGAGATTTTGTAAAGCCTCTTCTTCATCTTTTAGACTTTACCTATAAAAATTATTGTGAATATACAAATTAATTTGGAAGTTTAATGACCACTTCAAGGAATCTTGTCTAGATTCCTAAAAATATATATGAAAACGCTCAATTTTAAAAGAGGTTATTGTGTAGATTTGTAGATATGGGTAGAGGAGTCATAGGAGTCATAGATTTGATCAATCATATCTATGGCTCCTATGACTCCAAGACCCATTTTTACAAATAAACATAAATGACCCTTCTTTTCATTTCAGACATCAACTCTCAAAAACTGTAATGACCACCTACGCGTTTGTCTTTAAATAGATGTTACATGACTAGGACCTCGACCAAGCTAATACCTCGGTCGAGGTATTAACAGGACCTCGATCGAGGGTTTTTAAACCCTCGGTCGAGGGATTTACAAACCCTCGGTCGAGGTCTTGTTAATACCTCGGTCGAGGGCTTAAAAAAACAGACTTAGCCCACATTCAAGCAAATGGAAAATTTCCTGTGCCTTGCAGAGGTGTAAACCCTGCCATTTCTAGTACATAACTGAGCGGAGTTGATACCAATAAATTCACCAATGAATCTTCTATCCATTGAGGTATCATACACGCATTTTGGCATTCATATAATATTTATTTTTAA
>LPNX010760046.1:183465-200127 GCA_001517045.1 Pseudotsuga menziesii | reverse complement strand
ACATAATATTCTACAATTTGTTTTTTAACTGCAAGTCAAAATTCACATGGCATATATGTGTTTTGAGGGCTTCTATCTAGCACATGAGTAAAAAATCAGGTTTTCATCACCAAATTTGGTCAAAAAGTGTTACCCATCTTCATGGAATCACCCTACACTACCATGGGATGAGTAGGTTGATCCTCATGCACACCCTCTCTGTTCAAGGAAGAGGGCCATCTGGTGTAAACAACCCCCTTATCTATGTTTGGACTACGGGGAGATCCAAATCAAAGAGGCGATGCAGGGATCTATGATGATGTATGCAGTCATAAAGTGTTACCATAGTTAGACATGGATTTGAATGGATAGAATAATATGTACTGAAAAAATAACATGTTGTAATATACTTACCTCTTCCTGTGACATATTCCCCCCCTTGGGAGTGACTGCTTCCATCAATTTCTTGCCCCTCTTCAGATGCTAATAGCATCTGCAAGTTTAAAAATTAAAAATATTAGTGATCTATAAAGGAGTGTACAGTACGAAATTTAAATAATTCGAACAAGATTCAGTTATAACCCATGTACTTACATTCTTCAAGTAATTGTAAATTCCACCTTGGACTATGTCGTTGATATCAATGTCTCCAGCATCACTTTCTAAGTGGGGTTCCTGCAACTTCAAAAATTGTAAATATTAGACAATTTAATAAATTAATCAAGACTAACACATGCATTAACAAAATGATATGTAATAACAAAATGACAAATGTTTAAATATTACCTCAATGGTGGTTGTTTGGGCCTCGGGTACAATCACACCGGGTGCAGTACCACCCCCGTGAGAGGCATCACTCTCCTGCAAGAGTAAATATTGCATATATTACAAATTTTTTAATATGTTACATATAGTATGGAAAAATTAAAAATTGAACAATAACCGAGTTTTAAAACAATGTCCTTACCTGACCACCAATCATTGTAGTGGTACCATGTCTTGGTCCAGGACCATAACAGGGTCCCCCACACAATGTGCAGACATTTGGCTTGCTCTGAGGCACATGGGATGTTGATATTTCCCCACCAATAAATGTCCCTCCACCACCTATGTTGGTGGTTGTACACCAGCAGAGGAAGAGGGAGCTCTTTGGTCAATAGTGGTTGTGTGTCGAGAGACCATCTCAGCTAGAGTAAAAAATGCCTCCTGTGTTTGTGCAACCATGTCATGTGCAGGAGGGATGTCTACCCTCGGTAGCTGGGCACGGGGTGCAGGTATCTGTGGATTGGCATCTCTATGCCTAGCATTGGGTCAGTGTTGGGGCATCCCCCTACCAACTCCTTGGAAGCCCAACATGTGAAAATAGTTGACATGTTTCCCCATCACAAACTCTGCATACAATTTTCGAAGGAAGTACAATGGTACTTCCCTATTGTTATGAGGGGAAATGTCAAAAACCATGTACCACCTATCCATCCAATTGTCTATGATGGGTGGAAAGGTGCACCACTCAATAGAAATATGTGGCACATTGATCTTTGGAATGCCATCCGTCCCAGGCAGTCTAAACAATGAATAGATGTGTTGTTTTGTTATTTTGAGCTTTTTAACCTCGTTGTAACTTAACCCATAAACATATTGTTGTCTTTTCCTCTCCCTGTAAGATGCGATGCTATACAAAGCATCATTCGATCTTGCGATCGTATCAACAATAGACAACAAAGAATATGACAAGGAGTGACGGAGCTCATCTCCACCCCTCCAAGCAGAACCAATCTCTCTCAAATGGGCAATAACCCTTAGTATCTCTGCATTGTTATCCATAGTAGCCACTGCAATCATAAATACAAATAAAATATCATTAAAAATATAAACACATGATATAATGACATATCTAAGCACTTAAAACTGTATAACTAATGTACGACAAATAATAACATAAACTAAATCTATCATGTAAATTTAAAAATTGATCTTGAATTTTACAGTAAAGATTAAACATTTAACATTTTTTTATTTCATATTTATGTCCTAAATTCAAGTATTAATTCCAATTTTTAAGTATGCATGTGTACATAAAGTGTCTTTAGTGCATATGTTGATTGCGAAGCTCCTCTAGCTTATTTTAAGGCTTGGATTATGAAGTTTCGTCGAAATTGTGAGGTGCTGACTATTTCCTTTGCAGGAACAGCTCTTAGATTGCGGGTAGAGGCAACAACTAGACCCTAGAATAGGCGGCATAGTGTGTTGTTGATGAATAAAATCCCAGTATAGGCAACGATTTTGTTAGATATGTAATTATTTGTTGTAGAGTGATGTTTTTTGGACTCCAAAGTCTATTTAGCAGATCTTTATGGATTTTATGGTTGCAAGGGTTCCACTGGATTATATCATGTATGATAGTATGTGATTGGCATGTTTAATCAAATACATCAACCTACCTATGTTTCTTCACGTTCATAGAGTCTATTGTTGAACTTTGTTGTCTTGACCTTAACCAAAAAGTACCCTTCATTCAAGACGAAATATTTGTTAAAAGCATGGGAAACGTCTATACCTTATTTTAACACTTGGATTGGGAAGTTTCATCAAAACTATAAGGTGTTTATTGATGTTCTTGGAAGAGCAACTTCGATATTTTAGATAGAGGCAAGGGATTTACCATGTTTGTTTATGTATTTTAGGGGAATATATGAATTCTACTTGATTTTTTTTTAGTTGTTTGCAATCTTGAGACATAATTGACAAACTTTGCATATTTGTTAATTTTGGTTTGGATTCACAATGATGCTTGCGAATATAAATATATGCAAATAGTGAAGTTTGTTTGTTTTTTATGAGTTAATTGGGGTTTTGGTTTACATTGGGCATGTAAATTACTTATGCAAACTTGCAATGTGCTTGACAAACTTTGCATATTTGTGGATTTTGGTATGGATTCACAAGGATGCTTGTGAATATGCATATGGAAATAGTGAAATTCATTCGTTTTTTGAGTTAATTGTGGTTTTGGTTTCCATTGGGCATGGGAATTTTGGGTATGAATTTTGGTAAATAATCAAAATTATTTAATTTTTATGATTAAATTGGGGAATTGGTTTCCATTGGCCAATTACATTGGAGTTCTTGTTTCCATTGGGGTTTTTGTTTCCATTGGCCATAATTTAATTTATTTTGGTTTAATTTTTCAATTTAGGGCAAATAAATTGATGAACAAAGAGAAAAAAACAAGAAAAGAAATGAGGAAAATACCTCACAAATAGGAGGCTGATCCAAAGGTGGAGATGGATGGCTTTGGCACACCCAAAAACACGTTCTCCCAGTCAAGATTTGCTCCAAAGAAGTCCAATAGCCATGCGATGTGGCGAAAAAGATGCGCTCGGCCTATTTAAAAAAAACTGGCTTTCCAAAATGCGCACACGATTTTGTTCACCAAAACGGAGGCATGATTTTCTTGAATAAAATGGAGGTGTGATTTGCTTAAATAAAGCTGAGGCATGATTTGGTTTACTATCCTAATTGGCATGCCTGTTGGCAGCCTTGGGACTAGCCTTGGTAGGTTCGGGATTGCTTGGGATGATTTCCTTTTTTTGGATCAAGAGTGATTGACTTCACTCCACCATTGCATCTAAAAGGTTGCTCAACTTCTTGCACACACCCTCAAATTTATTTATTAGTTTGTTGCTTTTGATCACATTAAATAATGTTTATTATACTTAGAAAATACAGTTGGTCGCAATTTCCTTTTAGAAAACTGCAAGGATGTCATTGCTCCTTAAGGAAAAGTCTGACCATGTTGCAAAAAGAATGAAAAATTAAATCAAAACATCCATTCTTCATGTGCTCAATTGATTCTAATTAGGAGTATCGTATGTTTTTGTTTCAAATACTTAGTATGTAGAATATCCATATAATAAATGCTCTTTTTGTATGAGATCATAAGATATATTCATGGTTGAAATGCATTGTGAAAGAAAGGACATTGTTGAGTGGAATAAGGAAAAGTTTCACAGACTCTAGATCTAGAGATGCTTTCAATCATAAAACAAAATATCATATTTACAAAATTACCTTGAGGTGGGTATAATTACGCTTTTTAAAATGATCATAGATGTTGGAGATACACTATAGATGCATGGAATATGAATGTACAAAAGAGAATGGACATGAACAATACACAAATCCATGGCAAACAAAATCCTAGAAACCAACACATATGATATGGATCTACATATTAGTGTATATATCAAAGAAATTCCAATAACATGGAAATATATATCAGTTGATTTTATAGTGTACCCATCCTGTAGTAGTACAATTTTACACAAATTGGGAAATAAAATCAATTGGCGATGCTATCATGTCCCAAGGTCGTCAATCCAAACAATCAATTGTACAAGTTCCTCAATTTGGGTAAATGATCTATTGTTGAACATAGAAAAACACCATATGGTTACTAGTCCTTGATGTATATCATTAATATACATGGGGCCCTCCACTAATAATGATGATGGGTGTGAAGGTCCTAAGTGAAATCATTAGGTTTAAATTAGGGTGATTCCATGAAGGTGGGTAACACGTCTTGGACAAATTTGGCAAGGAAAACCTGATTTTTTACTCATGTGCTAGATAGAATCCCTCAAAGCACATATATGCCATGTGAATTTCGACTTGCAGTAAAAAAACAAATTGTAGAATATTATGCTGGCTTCCCAATGATATTTTTAAAAAATATTCTGATGTCATTTAATGTGTGAAATTTTTCATTTAATGAACTGTGTGTCCAACCCCAATAATTCAATCTTACATTAATAATATATATATATATATATATATATATATATATATATATATGAGCATGATCTACACAAAATGCACTGTGGTATGCATATTGTTTTGTTAATTTATTTCCCAATATATAATTATTTATTATTTTTCGAAAGCGACCCCATCTCATTTCATCATTTTATACACATGTGTGTCCATCCCATCTTTTTTTCACTGTTTTCAAAAATTGAAAGACCAAAGATACCCTTTTGAAGAGGACACGTCGATGTGTGGGATGTGTATTTTTAAGAAATTTTTGGATGTGTATATTTTACGCTATGGATTTTTCTTTGAGCTGCTTCGAAGTTGTTGTCTGGTTTTCTAAGTGTAAGTTTTAAAATTAATTAAAAAAAAACCATATGAATGTCAAAACACATGCATGATATGTCAATGGATAGAGGATTCATTGACGAATCTATCGGTATGAACTCCGCTCATTTGTGTGCCATGAATGCTAGGGTTTAGACCCCTAGAAGACACAGAGAAACATTGATTTTCTTGTAAGAGGGATAATTCTCTGTTTTCAAGCCCTCGATCAAGGTTTTAACGGAACCTCGATTGAGGGTTTAAAGGAAGCTCTATCAAGGGTTTATTAAACCCTTGATCTAGGGTCTAACAAACCCTCGATCGAGGGTCTAACAAACCCTCGATCAAGCTACTGTTACACACTAAAAAAAATCTTTGTACATGACTACCAAGGTTTTATATGCATGCTCACCACGTTTATATTTAGTACAAAAAATTGAGGAGATAAATCCTAGCCCCCTCGTTCTCAACATCTTATGGACACTAACTACCATAATATGTATCTAGAAGATTATTCCCATGTAGGACATTTTAGAAATGGGCTTTAAGGACCCAACTAGAGAATTCAAAAGAAAAATTAGATAAGAATAAAGACCTCTACCTTGTTAGGAAAAAAAACTAGTATTAAGCATAAGTGTTCATTAAGTAATTGTTTTCACATATTTTGAATAAAAAGTAAAAAGAAAAATTACACAATAATAAAGGGGAAATGGGAAATTCAACATCATTTGATTCCTATCAGCAATATATCCAATGTGTATACAATTGCTTGAGCCTAATGTTTTTAGAATTAGAGTTACAGAAATGTAGTGAAAGGTTTTTAATACTAAAAATACTTTTCTCCTTCGATTATAATTTTTAATTTTAAAAAACTACAATTATGTGATATGACTTTGAAAACACTATTTTTTTATCTTAATTGTCATGTTCTATTCCGCCTTGGGCTCTGGGATTTAAATATATAGACAGAGGATCTATATTGTAGGTAGATCGTAGTCCTGAGAATCCAGGTTGAGTGGACACTCGGCCTGGATTCTCAGGACTACGATATACCTACGATATAGATCCTTAGGTCAGATATTTAAATCCCAAAGCCCAGCATGGAATCGAACATGACGATTAAGATAAACATTAGTGTTAAATTCAGATTCATATCACATAATTGTAGTTTTTTAAAATTAAAAATTATATACGAAAGAGAAAAGTATTTTTAGTACCTTTAGAGAGATGAAAATGTGAGCATGAAGAAAAATATGACCTCATTTCCTTGAGTTATCAATTTCCATTGTTTCCTCTTCAAAATTGTTATTGTGCCACGCATTTGCAGTTAATCTTGCTACTAAATTATTGAATGACATTAGAATTTACATCAATAACACGTGACTAATTGTTTTGGTGTTTCATAATGCTAGGAATTGAGGAAAATAAATAAAAGAAAAGGTGTTATGGCAACTTTGGGATCCGAAAAACAAAAAGTATGGAAACTAAACATGATACTACATCTTATTTAGACAAGAATTGAAAATGTTCGATGACATGAATTCAAATGGGGATTCAAAATACAAGGTGTCCAAGCATATTTTGGAATACTTCATTAAATGAAACTTTACATGATGCATATGGAAATACACGCGTTTTTAAATACCTCTATTGAATGTTTATGTGTGTTTAGAGAAAATCTCAATCCAGCTAGCAGCTTAATCGAGCTTTTCAAAAATTTAACTAAAAAAATATTCGAGTGCCCATATTCATGTGTGCACACGAATATGGATGCCCAAAAATTTCTTTAATCAAAGTTTTTAAAATGTCATATTGTTCATGGGAACAGGGTCTTCAAATTCAATTAAAATCAAACATAGAATTAAATGATAATAAAATTTAATAAAACATAATTTTGATTAGAAGAATGATACTTGTGGGTAATAGTACATGCCTCGAAGAAAAAACAAGTAAAAGCATTACTTCTGCCACTTCGTCTAGATTTTATGTGTAGATATTAGTTGTGGAGTGACTGGAGATATAGATGTGATTAATTAGAGCCATAATCACATCTATGACTCAATTACTCTACAACCCATATCTACGAATGAATATAAAGGACCCTTTTCTTTCCAACAAACGAAGTGAATTAAATGATGGCTTTGTTGCCTATTTATAAACGGTTAGAAATGCTCGATCGAGTCTGGTTTTAACCCTCGATTGAGGTCTTAAACCCTTGATCAAGGGTTTCAGATAACCTCGATCGAGCATGGTATAGACCCTCGATTGAGATGTAAGACCTCGATCGAGGGTTTAATAAAAGCTCGATCGAGGTACGTTTTTTTGTTTTTGCCGAAATCGCCTTGCTAAAAATTGTAACCCACCTCCATGGATGCACCCCTACAACATCTAGAAGCTAGCACAGGAAATGTTGCAACGAGCTAATGCAAAAGATAATGCCCCACACGATAAACATCTTATTCCTGACTCATTCCAAATTGGGGATCAAGTGCGGTTACATCTAAAGAAGGAGCGCTTGATTGGTCCACACAGAAAGTTGAAACCTTTGTGATATGGCCCATACATTATCCTTAAGAAAATTGGCGAAAATGATTTTCAGCTCAGCATTCCTGCATGCCTTGCCCTACATCCAGTTTTCAATGTAGATCTACTTCGACCATACCATGCACCAATGTTGGAGCAAAATGAATTACAGACAATAGAACTCGAAGAAATCCATCTAGATGGTCATGAACCTCTTCTTTGTGACAACATTGTGGGATGACGCATACACCATTCAAGGACGAAATCCATTCCCTTGTTTCAAGTGGATAAAGCTGGAAATTTCTCTATGCAAAGAAAATGGTATTCTGCTACTGAAGTACCCAACAAGTTTCCTCACCTGAATGAATACACACATTAGAGGAATTTTGGGGTCTAAAATGGGCCTCATAAGGAAAATAATAAAATAATAGTTAAAATAATAAAATAATATTGATTAATTTTGGAGGAAGAAAGAAAAAAACTACTTTTTGTGTTCGTATTTTTGACATATCTCACTGTGTTTTTACTCAAATTTCGATCGGGAGAGCTCATTGGATGCGGAATTTGATTCCGCATCCAACAAGTACCCACACTGCATACTTTTGACGGACCCCGCTACCCCAAAAATAAGAAATACGTAAAAAAACGTGATGATGATTTCAGGTATTTCTTGTTTTTGGGGTAGCGAGGTCCATCAAAAGTATGTAGTGTGGGTACTCGTTGGATGCGGAATCAAATTTCGCATCCAACGAGCTCTCCCGATCGAAATTTGAGTAAAAACACAGGGAGATATGTCGAAAATACGAACAAAAAAAGTAGTTTTTTTAATGACAAATATGTCAATTCAACCATTATGGTTGACTTATTTTATTGAAATTCTATTGGTTCTTGAATTCCAACTCACAAAAACTTATTTTGGAACGTTTTCTTATAAGGCCTATTTTAGACCCAAAATTTCCTCTAATGATGGATACCATTGTTTCTTAATGAAGGAGGAATGATCCGACCAGAAGTTGGCCTGTTGTCGAACTTCGACGGGTTTAACATCGGCTTCGACAAGTCCAAACCTCGACACAACCGACCTTGAAAAATATCGACAGATTGTGCACTCGACATACAACATCTTGAAATTCCTTGTTGGCGCCTGTCGAGCATCAATAGACCGACTCTCTGTCGTCTGCAACGGTTGAAATTTTGAACCATTATAACTTCTTGTTACTGAACGTAACGGGTAGTCACCTAAGAGTCTCAACATTCTATATAAACATGTACATTATCGTAACAATCAACCAACCTTCATAGAGAAGAATTAATAATAGAAATTGGTTCAAATTCTTGCATATTGTCTGTGCGCATACTTTCTGTCGATATAGTGTATTTCCTACTTTCCTTATTCTTTTTGTAAGCTTCCTCCATAACAGTGCTCGACTCATTCAGGGCACGACCTGGATCATTGGACATGATTATATTGTAGTACACATTCCTCAATGGTTGTGTCACATTGGATGTGGTTGAATTCCTTTGACGGTTATGCTATACTTGAGAATGGTTGATGGGGTTCTAGAGTAATCGACTCTTGTTAAGTATTTCTATTAATCATAATGTTACATCCCAACCTTCATTGAACGCAGGTTGTTGCAGGTAGGTGATATATCAACTATGGACTAATCACATCTAAATTGGCAAGTTAAGTTCCATGAACAAGTTATCTCTTCAAGTTAAACAGGTTTCCTGGCACTACTTGTTATCCATGCATGAGCTACCAGTTATCCATGAATCAACTACTAGTTATTTTTTGTATTCTTTTTATTATTACAATATTTTATTTTGAATATGGAACGATGCGGACAATACACTTGTATGATCCTCTTGCAATCTAGGAAAAACATACATTCTACTCCACCCCAATTCTAAAATTAAAACTCACACTCGTGTAAAAATAATGTAAAAGCAATATTTATTTGATCCAATAACCTTTTTACAATTAGACGTCTCTATATTCCTTTTTGATAATTTAAAAAAAATGAATTGACTCATAGACATCTCCATATTTGTTTTTAATAATGTTTTTTTTTTACAAAAAATTTTCTGGGGATATATCCAACAGCCCGCAAGTCAGATATACCAGAAACTTGTGACTTAGCAAGGGCCGAGACGTCCCGGTACCACAATCCCAGGGGTTGCCTATAGGTGGGCACCTATCCCAGGGGTCGCCTACCCTTCTAGCCTTGTCACAACGGGCTATGAAGCATCCCTACCCCCCGCCGGTTTTGAACCTGTGACCTCCTTGGAGATAACACAAGCTCTTAACCATTGGGCCCACTCAGGTGCTTCATATTTGTTTTTAATAATGTTAAGTATACTCGTTTTATGTCAAATGAGTTAAAAAATGAATATACTCATCGAGCATAGAGCCTCATGTAGGTTGAAGGAGCTAAAAAAATGTTTAGGCTCGTAGAGACGTTTTTCTTTTTTATTATTTTATATTGAACGGGGAAAAACAGAATAGCTACAAAAAATATTTTTATTTTTTTCTTATAATTGTTTGACGACAAAATATGTTAAAGCTTATATATACATTTATGTGCTAAAATATTCCAAAAAAAGTTGCACCTAAATGATAAAATCTTTATGTTATAAAAAACTTATTATTCCATAGTCTATGTTAATTTATTATACATAGACATTATTCCCGTGTTATGAATGAGGCATATTATCCCTGACAAACTTGTCCATGTCACCCTTTTGAGATTGTATAAAATACACATAGTAACTTAAACGACAAGATAATAAATGTGACATCCGACTCTTCCTCCATCATCATTACTCAATGATATTTTAACTTTTTGGAAAATGATTGTAACACTCGGAATTTTTACATTCCATAATGTAGTCGGTTACGTTGCGAACGACCAAAATTTTACGTTAAAAAACTGTAGAAAGTATTTGAGATCGTTAAACGGAGAGAAAAGTCTAATGTGTTGTCGTGTAATCTCTGGCCAACTGAAGACTCCCAAATGTATGAATTTCAACTCATAAATCATCTACAGCTTATTCCAGAGTTTCTGTTTGACAGTGACATTTTCTCATCACAAGCCACGTTCAACAAAAAAATATTTAGACCAACTACGGAACCCTTCACGACCGATATCCGACATATTTGCTACTGATATACTACTAAGTAGCTCTCTACGGTATCCAAAACACAGAAGTTGGCACAACTACTTAATATAAGTTTATAGCGGATGTTATCGCTATGTTTAGTATGGTTGAAATTGTTTTTATTTCACGTTCAAATTAACGTATGATGTTTTGTCTTTAGCCAGGCTGAATGGTGATACACTAATTAGATCATAACTTAACAAAAACTGAAATGGTATGTTAAAAAAACAACCAAGGTTGGATAAAGCTTAATGGTAAAGATTATATAAAGTTATGTTTAAATTAACGCTTATTCCATTGAAGGATACCGTATTCCATGTACCATTTAAGGACACCGAATTAAAATTACTGTTAGTTTTTAGGGCTCTATATCCTTGCGTTGTCCTGCATTATTCTATGAACATTTTAATGGTGTTAATATGTAAATTTGGAAAATAAAAGGGAAATATGGTGATATTGACAAAATGCATTGATTATATATATTTAGTGAGAAAGAGTTACATGTATTTTGTTGGGCTTCCAAGCGAAAAAAAATTCTTCTCTGCATTACGCCAATTTTTCATTCAGAGTATGTACTGCAACCTCACTAGTATTCCGTTACACTTGAGTGAGCTATACAGAAGAATCCAAAACACATATCAATCTACATACTAACCTCCCTTAAAAAGAATTGAAATCCTAATTATATCTATATGGAAAACCTAAACATGTAATACGAATTGTATATTAACTATATACGACTATATACAACTACAACTTAATAATGATGGATAATGAGTATAATATTTTTAATTATTATTTTTTATATAATTTTTAGTTACTTAAATTTAACTTTGAGGCGTAAAGTACAAGGTGTAGATTTTTTAGATAGTTCAATTAAATTAATTTAAATTGATGTATAATCATTTATTATTTTGGATACACAATGGAAAGGTATATGTAATATTAGAAAATACAGATATTCACGAGTTAACCACACCAGTTCAATACATGAATGATTTCCCAAGAGGGTAACTAATTTATATGATTAATCCTAATACCCTAATGCCCTTATTCGTTGTGGCGTCCTCTTCTGAATGAATGTTGGATCCATTTGAGAACTGATTTTGATAATGGTTAGTCGGGCTAAAGTTGTGATATCTTTCTATTAGCAAGCCAAAGTTATGCAAGTCGTTTTGTTTGAAGCTCTGTGGATTTCTCTAGCTACCTTCTTGCCACCAGCTCTAAGCTACTTTCAACAAATATTCGAGGACCTGCAATGCTAAAACCAGGTCAGTGCATCAATCAAAGCTCTACTACAGCAGGAGAACCAAATGGGTCATCATTAACTAAAACAAAAACATACTAAGTTGAAAATTGTTGTCTTTAATATCCAGATTGTGAGCTGACACATATCCTGAATACTCGCCTCTACAGTTGGTATACTCCATTCTAAAACGCCACGATTGGTTCGAAGACTTGTTAATAACAAATCAATTGATCACCAATCTCACTTCCATAGCAAACCATTTGATTTTTTCTTAAATATCAAAACAAAACATTATACATTTCATGAGATTATACATCTCTGTAAGGTTTGACAAGAACACAGGAAATATAGCACTACTACATAGAGGGGGTTATTAAGACAATATTTGTGTAAATTGTAGACAAAAAAAGTTTGTGTATTGTCTTAAGTATTTTCTTTAAGCGGGTGTCTTAAATTGTTGTCTTAAACTATTGTCTTAAATTTAAGACAATAGTGTAATACAATAGTTTAAGACACTCGCTTAAAGACAATACTTAAAACAATACACAAAGTTTTTTTGTCTTAAGTTGAGACAATTTACAGAAATATTGTCTCGAATATTGTCTTAATAACCCCCTATATGTAACAATGTTACAATATACTTAAAACAATACACAAAGTTTTTTTGTCTTAAGTTGAGACAATTTACAGAAATATTGTCTCAAATATTGTCTTAATAACCCCCTATATGTAACAATGTTACAATATGAAGGTGCAGCGGAATCGAAACACTATCTTCCTGCTTCTAAAGCAAGCGCTCTTCCATTGAGCTAGCACCCTTTATAAAATTAAAAAAAGAAGGAACAGTCATTGTGGAAATCCTAAGAAATACATCAATTAGAAATACAATATTATTTAATCCATGTTGGAAATATAACTATACAAATACATTTACAAATAATGTTTTTTATTATACTGAAGAAACTTTTTTTTTAAAGGTTATGACATTAGCAATTGTCACTTGGATGGCATTGTACATAGCAAGAAAGTTAGGATCATACATAATGTCATGGATACCCCCTTCAATGGATGGATTTGAAGTTGTTTTTGAATTTGAGATCTTTGCGCTTGTGATCGCTTTTAAGTTTCGAAACACCAACTATTATTATGGTAGTTAATGGAGAATGATGTGACCTGAAATTTCAATTCAAATGGTACAAACCTAAGACTTCAGAACTATTATAGCAGAATTTTAGCACCCCTTCCACATACGATCTGGAGCTATGGTCGTGATCTGATTGAAAGGCACTTAAACTGAGTCCATGGGTCAATGCTCCCTGGCATATATACTTTGGCTTGTGACCAAGAGAAATCCCATGTAACTTCTTTTTATTATATGTAGTTGCTTCTATGATTATTCGGACCGGTCTCTTTTTCAAGGAGAAGTCTGTCAATGCTTCATTCAAATGTCATCTTTGTGTTAAGCGATATTAGGGATGGTCTCTCTCTCGCATAACCGATCCAACATGTATTTTATTTTAATGTTTTCCATGCATTAAGAGAAATTAGGAATGGTCTCCCTTTTAGAGACCCCAATTCATATATATTTCATTCAAGTATTAACTATGTGCTACGCGAAATGGGGATAGTCTCCCCCTGATCAGGAGAGCCAAACTAGTATAGTTTTGAGTCGACCCTTGCATTCCTTTTCTTACTGAATACATTTTGTTGGCAGAAAAACAAAAAGACGTTAGCATGTTAAGAATCAGCCCTTAATATTTTATAATTGTGGCATTTGTTTGAAGAGCGAATCTACATTCTTGGTTCTTTTATATTTATATATATGTATATGGGGTTTTTTTCTTTTTCTTTTTTATTAATTGTGGAGAAGGAGCCACGCTCTTGGTTCTGATATGAAAATATTATTGTTGTTTGAAAGTGCAGAGGGTAGCAGCCTTGTATGAGTACAGGCTCCACACTCTGCCTATTATTATCTATTGTTGTTGCTTGAGTGTAAAGAGGGGAGTGGCCTCTTATGAGGACCAAATCCATATTATTTCTTTGACATTTACACATCCTGGTGCTATTTCTCCATTTTGATTATTGGAAGAGAGAGAGGTCTCTTCCCCCCATATATATATATTTGTTTTTGAAAAGTGTAGGGGGGTGTTCTCATGCTTTATTGTATTCGATAGAGGGAACTATGTAGAGGAGTGACCTCTAACATAGAGGACCGACTCTATATAAAACGTTGTTTGCAAATCGTTAGTGATCGATAGAAGGAAGAACAATTACTCCATCAGGACTCATTCACTAATTGTAATTTGTATATGATATATATTATTGCGCCGAGAGGCGCTCTACAGCCCAGTATGGGGGAGATATTGTAACGTTATGTAACAAGATCTTGTAACGTTACATAACATAACGTTACGTAACGTTACATATATGTCGGCTATAAAAAATAAAACTTTTAATTATCTTCCAAAATAAATGTCGGCCACAACTTAATATGAGAGAGAAATGTTGTAGAGTTATTGCCCCAAAAAACGCTCTACAGCCCAATATGCGGGTTCCATTAATCCAAGAAATGCAATATCATACCTGAAGGTCTCCAAGCAAAAGAACAAGCTTGAGAGAATCATACAACCCAAAGTACAAGCCACGATAGACTACAATTCCCACGCAGGCAATGTTAAACCCGCGATAGAGACCAGCAAGACCATCAGATTTCCATGCTTTCTTGTAAACATCAAGAAGCCCATTAAATTGCCTCTCTTCTCCTTTCTTTGTAGATCTGGCATCATTAGCCAGCCGAGTTCGAGCATAGTCCAGAGAATAAACAAAAAGGAGAGAAGACGCACCAGCTGCACCACCAGAGGCCAGATTTCCAGTAACCATCCCTCTCTTTGTTGAAATCAAAGAGGCTCCTAAAATAATCCCTAAAGGCAAAGTTCAATGCCTGTGATCAAACCACAGAGCCAGTTACAAACTAAAGTTCACATCTTGGCTTAAATGAACAAAAAAATCAAAAACTTATATCAGTATGCATCGCCTTGTAAAGCAAGCAGAAAAGCATATATGAAAAATTGTATTTACCTTTGCAGTGTATGGAAATAACGGATTACATTTGTAGTGTTTCCTCTCCACAAAGAAATCACACCTTCCTCCTTGATTATCCTACCAAAACAATTAGTAATTCCTTGGTATGGCTCAGAAAGACGTCCAGATTTCAACACTTCATCCTAGCTTTGTATCAATAGTTTGATACGCTCAAGAGGGGCATCTGCAGTTTTTAATACTGCAGCAGAAACCCCTCCCATCAGAAAATCCATCATAAAACCAGTAAAACCTTTTTCTGTCGGCGCTGGAATAAACACAGGTGAATGGCCTTGGGACAAAAAAACTGCAGTAGAAACCCCTCCCATCAGAAAATCCATCATAAAGCCAGTAAAACATTTTTCTGCCAGCGCTGGAATAAACACAGGTGAATGGCCTAGGGACAAAGCTACATTGGTTCCATGAGAACCATGCAAAAATGCACTCCGCAAGCCACCACAACTTTGGATAGGTGCTAACAGTGTTCGATCTCCACCATTCTGGAAATCCTGCCAGCTTGGTGTACTCCTTGAACCAAGATAAGTTTGACAAGACTTTGTCTATTCTGTCATTGAAACCTGGAAAAATTACTGTAATATTAGAAACCCAGAGAATTTAAGTTAGAACGAGGAAGATAACAACAAAGCTGCATAATCCCTATGCAGCGTTGTCTGTATCAGCTTTGATCAGATATGCTTGCCAAACGGTCATGCACTAGTGTCTATATTGATTTGCAATATACTAAAAATTAATCAAAGACCATGTGGTACAGTACTGATTTCGTTTAGTTCTCTACGTCTTCAAAGGTAAGGGGAGGCTGGTGGAGCATATGTAGATCTCAAACGCTGGATGAATATAAATATGTTGTCTGCACCCTGTCCAAAAGAGATAAACTCATGACATGAGATTGCAGTAGTACAAGATTCTCTCATTCTTTTGCCAAATGGACATTAATAAAGCTGTTTTTCTCAGGTTTGTATTGTTTTGGAGTCCTCTTTTAATATATTTCGCTGAAGCAAAGTATCATTTAAAAAAAAATTAAAACGGTGTCTACTGGATGTGAGATGAGAATGTCATTGTCCAGTTGGGAAATATGGTATAGCTTAACATGGGAGACATTCACTGATAGGATGAATATGTGGGAAGACATTCACTATAGGATGAATATCCAATTGCGATCGATCGATCTTGAAGTCATTTGCACCTACGTACCTGTTACAAAATCGAATAGAAGTCAAAATCGGATAGAAGTCATAGCGGAGTGAATATATGAATTGATGATAGTTTAGCTCACTGAAATTGTTGTTTTTAACTAGATTCATTTTAAATTTGATTAATTATTTAAAAAGATCTAATTTTTTTAAGGACACAATTTCTTAAGGTGTATTTTTTTTTATATATATTTAATCATATTTAACAATAAAAATCTTACTTATATCCAAATTCTAGGCTCTATCAAGTCTCAAGAGACATCAAATCGCCCTAGGTGCAAACCTCTTCTCAAGTATTGCACTCAAGGAGGTTTGCAGCTCAAGAGA
>LPNX010760046.1:132104-183049 GCA_001517045.1 Pseudotsuga menziesii | reverse complement strand
TATATATGTTCATTAAGAATCAAACTCTATCTTAATGTTGTGAGTTCAAGCTTATTAAGCTGAGTATATATAATCAGACCTAGGCATGCAAAAATGACAAAATCAATTATGAGGTTAAATTTGCAAGTTGGGCACCAGTCAACATCAAAGGGACATGTCTAAGTGGCATTGAAAAAAAATTAGGCCAAGTTTTGGGTAGCAGTAACCTCATTACTTCAATTCCGGGTCATGAATCAGAAGAAACCATCCTTATACCTACAGTTTTGGTCGTTTCTAATTGTTTTTGAGTTCATAAATAACAATAAATGTTTAAAACCCATTCCTTTAATTGATGGGCATAAAAAAACAAGGTATTCTCTTTCCCTCTATGATTTCAGCCTAAAACATAACAAAACACTCACTTAATTGCATATTCTTTATAGAATTGCACAAAAGTACTAGCAAATATAGAACTTTGAGGTGATATTCAGTACTATAAAACCTAGATAAAATAAAATAAAAATTACTAGATAGAAAATGAATGCTGCATAGAAAACATCCACTATTGCATGACTGCATGCAAACAATTCCTTTGTAATTCCTAGCACGTGATTATTATTAATACAACAAAGTCAAACCACCACTAAAAAATGGTTACTGAAAGTCTATAGGAAGAAATGTCCCTTGTAATTTATCCTATTAGTGACTAACGCTATGGCTTTGTAAATTTTCAATATCATCTTTTCGTAGAATGTGATCATTATTAACACAAGAAAGTGAAAGCACAACTAAACAATGGTTGTGCAAAGTATATAGGAAGCAATTTCCACCTTAATTTATCCTATTAGTGATAAGTGATATGTCTTTGTAAATTTTCAATATCATCTTTTCCATGGAAAGTTAGTATACCCTGCAAGAGCCTCTGATAAATCTGGATATGATATGATTAAACATTGCCTATAAAGTTATTTGAAAGTTGAAAATAGAGATGCATTTCATGGTTCACTCTTAAAATGTTTTTGTAGGAAAACATTTGTTCAATCAATTAAAGGCATAAGATAAAATATTCTAGAAGCTTAAATGTTATTATGTTGTTAGCAACCATCCCAAAAATGAAATGGCATATATATGTACCCACATAATTCTAAAATGTCAAGAATACAAGGATCATAAATCTTACCTGGCTTCATAATTACTTCGACAATAATGACAAATACAGCTAGCATAATTAGCCTTGTGCATGGAATCAACTACAACCAAATCATATCCTGCACCACCCCCCTACAAATAAACACCATAACACAATAATTTAATGTAAGAGCAACTGAAATCATGAACATTCAATTTTGAAAACCATTTGCACATCTAGACTGCACTATGAAAACGTGAGAGATTCAAATCCTTCCCTTTGGTCTCTTACTCTCTCCAAAAAGATATTAAAGAATTCGGGAGCAGGATCTTTACTATTCTCCTGAAAAGACCTGATTCCATCTTGCTTCTCAAACCACCTCCAAGCACGATAAACCTACACCAATAATGAATTTTATGACAATGTTAGTCAATTATTTTACTAAAATATATCGAAACAAGTAATAACAATGGAAACGATCCAATACTAAGAATAAATAGCTTGACGTGCTAATGATAATATAATATATATACGACATAATAAGAATTGTTATTTCACATTGAGAATGGAACTCCTTTGTTCAACTTTGAATTATGTGCACATCACAAACCCTACTTTCTATGAAGCTACTACGTATCCTACTCTAGTGAAGTTATCAAGGCTCTGGCTAATAGATATTAAATTTTTTATGTCCTACAAGCATTATTACATACAACTTTTTCCTTAAACATTGTCTAAAGATAAGATCATATATAAAAAAGAGGTTTGCACAGTCATCCTTATCACATTGTGCAACTTGCCAATATTGTTCAAGTAGTGACAGAACTTCATGAATACCTAATACACACACACACACACAAAGATTTCTTCCATTCATAAAGGAATACACAAAACATTCATTTGACTAACTTCTTCCCTATTAATTAAGGCAATATATTGTAATTGTAATTGAGAAGAGAAGTTGTAAACGGAAAGTTGCTAGTTCACTTTAAAAAAAATAGTATTGCTAGACCTCTCTCCCAACTAGAAATATCCAAAAGAAACCCTTATCCCCAACAAAAATAAAAACACTAGACATCTTGTTGTTGCTGAAACTATGAGAACTTGCATTTCATAGTCTACATCCTCTTTATTTTAACTATGCAGTTGTGGGTTGGTTATGAAGATTGAAGGGTTGGTAATCGTATTCTTTTGGTCGTGGGTTATTGGTCAAATTTTGTTTGTAGAGAATTCAGATTTAACTAGTCTTTGTCCATACTATGCATATCTATCTAGTTATACAATGTATGTTCATTGATGCACATAGAACAATGTGTTATTCCATTAAAACACAGAAATACAAATGTTATAGTGCATAATGACACTTAACAAACTTCTCTGTGTCTTGATGTGTTTCTCCATCAATACTATGCTACAAAATTGTGAATTCAATGGTTAATGATAATCTGTGTAGAGTCTTAAATTGCAATGCAATTTAGTTGATTTTTGCTTTATTGGGCTCAAAACAGATGCTAGAAACAAAAACCCCTAAATAAAGAGAGGAACAAGGGGGGTAATTAAATAACCTTTGTTATCAATGAAATTAGAGGGATAATTCAAGTGTTTGGCTTCCAACATATTGGAGACCTCATGGCCACTCACAGAAAACCCAAGGAATTTTCAACAGCCCCAATGTGAGAAGCGTTAGTGTCAGTGGAGGACTCGTCGTCTCTATGGTAGTTTTGTTCATTTTGTTTGATGTCCATGTATACTTGATCGTGGTCGTGAAGCTGGTTAGGGAGCTCCAACTCCTTTTCTTCAACAGAGGGATGGGGTTCTTGGCTCGTGTAGGAGAGCGTGTTGTCGAATAAATCCTAGAATCTATTCTGCACTTGCGGCCGAGGTGTGGGTGAATGGTGCATGGTGGAGGAACTTCCTCGGGCAGCTCGACCACATGCTCCTCCTCTTCCTCCTCGTCTTCTTCTACAATGGAAGTGGCAGGGACTTTGTGGAGGTGTTTTACCTTCAGCTACATATGGACATTGGATGATTCACTCTTGGTGCGCTTCAGCATGGGAGGAGGCTATGAGCGACCAAAATGGGTATTGGGATGGAGATTCTAGTAAGGAGATGGTAGCTGTGCGACATTTCCATGAATCAACAGTATCTCACCACCTCATTTGGCAGCTGGAATATGGAAATCCCAGCCTATCTCAACTGTATCACCGCTAAAAATTAATAAAAAGGCACATTCTTAAATAAAATGAAAAAAAAAGTGGAAGGCAGAGACGAAATTGGAATTTGTCTCAATTAAATGTATCAAAACACCTCACCTTGTAGTAGTCTCTGCACATAGGTTGAACTCGACACTAGTCGCGTCATTCGCAAGTGTGGATGTATGACTTTAAAATAAGTGTCGAAGTAGGGAAAGTGCACATCGTTAAATATGGCATGAGTTATGCGCTTGATTCTGCTGAGGTCTTTCCTGTAGCCGCCTTCAAATTAAATGAGACGTGGGATGGTGTCGAAAGTTGCATTGACATTTGGCACTTTGTGTGTAATATACAATGATTCCTCTGAACTCAGACCAATAATATCGACTACCTTAACAATTTCTTGACACAGATTAAGAGTATACTCTTCCACAGGGCTTTAAAAATACCGCATATAGCTCCAGTACAATGAGTGAGTTCATTCATGTAACATCTCATATGGTCTTTTCTGGTTCTTATTAGATAGGGAACAACAGCTTATGTCGTCAAGCTCGGATGTTATGGTCAGATGCCTATTCTATAGTTCCTTGCCACTTGTGTATTACATGGAAGACTTTGACTTCAATGTGCCTTGTGCCATCGATAGAATCTGAGCTTTATGGATTTTGTCTCCAGTACTCTTTCATGTCTTTTTCGCACGCAGTTTTTTTTCTCGTTTTAAAAGAGTTTGCTCTTTTACAAACTATTTATAAATCATTTAAGTGAAAATTTATTTTAATAAATTTGTGATGGTTGATAAGCTAATTCTATCTTTAAAAAAATTGTTTTACACAAACTTTTATAAAAATTATGAAAAAAAACTATTTAATATCTAAATAAGATGTGACATATAATCTAAATTCATTACAATTCAATACAGTGAAACACATATATGCATCATTGCAAACATAGACAAGAAAAATATAAAACATTATTAGATATAATGCAAATTATGTATTTGTGATGTTTTTTATATCTAGATATTTCATTTGAACAACTCTTATGTGGTAGGATCTGATCCACCTTTATTGGATATAGTTTAGCTTATGATTTTCTTATATATGTAACTTTCATTCATTAATTCAATTGACTTAAGTATTTCTCCTCCTGTGTGTCTGAGTGAGCCTTTGTGCTCTGCTGGATTCCTCCTTGGTTTCTCTAATTTGGTATCAGAGCCAAGTTGAGGGCTGTTGTGAGGGAACCTGAAAATCCTTGTGAGTGAGCGTGTGTGGAGGAGATCATTGGTTGACTTCCTATTTATGTTCAAGAAGAAAAATTGCTGAATTTTATTTTTGAGCTACCATCGTTGAATTCTTGAAGGGAGAGCTATCTGCAGTGCTGAGTGTGAGTGTAATAGCTGCTACTTGATCAATTCAAAGGATATCGCTGCTCAATTTGAGAAATCATTGCAAAAGTTAAGAAATTGGTGCAAATTTTGTTTATGTTTTCCTCTCACATGGACAAACGTGATGACTTCCATCTCATGCGTGGAGGTAAAAATATGTTGTTTCTTGTTCATCACGATCCGGTGACTCACCACCTTTACTAGTTCTCTTTGCTTAGACATAAGCACTGATCCAATCCACATTTACCAGTTCTCTTTGCTTGGATGAGAGCTCAACAATGTGAATGTGTGCTACCTAAAGAGAGAGACTAGCTACAAAAATACTTTGTTTCCTCACGATTTCTAATAGCGCTTTTGGTGAGAGAAGTGTGTGCATTGTAGGCACCTTCAGTGGGGAGAGACAGAGCGCCAATGACGTTATGTACAGAAGAAGAGCTTGTAGGCTAGCATCGCCTATCCGCTAGAGGGAAGAAGCGTCAGTTGGCCCTTCCTTAACCATTTTTTTGTCGGCACCAGATTAGTCAAAGGTAGTGAGTGCCGAGATATTTAACTGAGATTTGTCAAAGAGGTGAGATAGTATTTTTTTTCTCGTTGTCTAGTTGAAATTATTTTCCTGTTGGTTCTGTAAAAATAGTTGATATGTCCCTTGCCGATTTATACATTACTGAAGCATCCAAATTGAATGGGGAAAATATGTAAATTGGAAATTCAAGTTGATTACTGTACTTAAAGCTCTTAGTTTGTCGTCGATTGTGAAAGGGGATGAACAAAAACCTATAGATCTGTTGTCTCTCTCATATTGGAATTCGTGGGAAACCCAAGTAAAGGTGTTAATTCGTATGTCTATAAAAGACAATATAATACCTCACATTAGAAATTCCAGGACGTCCAAGGATACATGGGACAAACTCAAAGGTTTGTATCAGACATCTGACTCTAATAGAATTTTGTTTTTAAAGACCAAATTATTGTCTATCAAGATGGATGCGAATGAAACTATGAATAAATACCTCTCTTGCATCAAAGAATTCAGAGATAATATGGGTGATGTAGGTGAATAATTATCTAGTACTGATCTAGTATCTATCACATTAAAAGGTCTTTTTCCAGATTACAAAGTGTTCATCTCAGCTCTTGCAGCAAGACAAACCCCTCCTTCTTTTACATATCTTGACGGAATCCTGATACAAGAAGAAGATCGAATGAATATTTATGAGCCAAAATCTCAGTCTGCATATCCAGCATTGATGACAAGAGGAAAATACCCGCACAGAGGCAAGTTTCATGCAAGACACAGAGGTATGTCACGTAATGACTCTGGTGCTAATAAAGAGGTTGCATGCCATTATTGTGGAAAATCAGCTCACATAACTAGAGATTATTTAAAAAAAGATAAATAATGACTCAAACAACAGATACATAAAAGATTCGGGTGCATCTGCCCATATGTCCTGTAATGGAGATTGGTATGATGAGTATTATGAAAATTCTGATGGCACACACATCTATCTAGGTGATAATAGGTCTCACAAAGTCCTAGGTTATGGAGTAATAAGTGTTAACCTACCTGATGGACAATTTAAATAGATACATAATGTGATGTATGTCCCAGGCATTAAAAAGAACTTAATATATGTCTCTTCTATCACTGATAATGATATGAAAGTTGAATTTGATAAATATAGTTGCAATGTCAAAGATGTCCAAGATCATTACAGGGTTATAGCGACATGATCTAGGCTTGGTGGATTGTATAAGCTGGATGCAATTAAGGGAAACCATCAAGCACTAGCAACATCGACTATTTCAGATGTCGAATTATGGCATCAAAGGTATGGGCACCTCAATCATAATGATCTCATGTTATTATAGAAAAAGTCGATGGTTGAGGGTCTTCCTGTCATTAAAAATGACCATATTGAATGTGTTGCATGTGCACTTGGAAAACAACACAAAAATGAATTTCCTAACCATGAAGAGAAGAGACAGACTGAACTCCTTGTACTAATACATATTGATGTATGTGAACCTATGCAGACCAGATCACTTGGTGGTGCATGGTATTTTTTTTATATTTTTTGATGACATATCTAGGTTCACATGGGCTTACTTCATCAAAAGAAAAAGCAACGTCTTTGAATATTTCAAGGAATTCAGAATCAAAGTTGAGAAGCAGACAAGTAAATACATTAAAATTCTCAGATCGAATCAAGGTGGTGAGTACACTTCTAGAGCTTTTAGAAAATACTATAGATAAAATGGAATCCAACAGTAATTCACAATCACTGATACACCTGAGCAAAATGGATTTACTGAGAGGATAAACATAACACTGGTGGAATGTGCTCGCAGCATGCTCCAAGGTAAAAACATTTCTAATGGCTTTTGGGATGAAGCAATTAACAATGTTGTGTATTTAAAGAATATGAGTCCAACCAATAAGTTAGAACTTCAAACCCCCTTTGAAGTATTTCATGGCTACAAACATGAAATTAGTCATTTAATAATATTTGGTTCTAGGGCTTTTGCATACATACCTAAAGATGATAGAAGGAAATTGGATGCAAAATTCATTGAATGTGTCTTTGTTGGCTACTGTGATGATCAAAAAGCACACAAACTTTTTTATCCTAGTTCACACAAATCGATTGCTAGTAGAGATGTTGTATTTCATGAAAATATAGATATGTGTAATAGGATGAATAATGTTGATGAAGATCTGATCCCATATGAGCATGTCAGAATAGATAAAATTCTTCAAAAAGTGCAGGATCAGCAGCAGGTGCAAGAACAGGAGGAAGTTCAGGAGCAGGAATCAAGCATGAGTGATGCTACCTCAGATGATTAAACAACAGAAGACAAAAGAATCATGGATGGAACTCTATCAAGTATTGTAGTTCCTAGAAGGTCAACTCGTCAAACTCATCCTCTAGTAAAGTTTAGAGATTATGCCTTCATGACTAGTATAATGAAAGTCATAGAACCATTAAATTATGAACAAGCCAAAGATAAGGAAGAATGGGTGACTGCAATGAATGAAGAATATAATTCCATTATGAGAAACAAAACTTGGGATTTAGTAGAATTACCCAAAGATAAAGTACCCATAAAATCAAAATGGCTATTCAAATCTAAACTTAAAGCAGATGGTAGTATTGACAAGTTCAAGGAAAAATTAGTTGCTAAGGGTTATTCTCAGCAAGAGGGGATTGACTTTGAAGAGATATATGCACCAGTAGCTAACTTAAACACTATCAGATTGCTAGCTCTGTTAGATACTAAACATAACTAGAGAATACATGAGTTAGATGTCAAATATGCTTTTCTAAATGGTGATTTAAAAGAGGAAGTATACTTAGTGCAGCCTGAAGGTTTTGTGTAGAAAGGACAGGAGAAGCTTGCGTGTAGGTTAAATAAAGATATCTATGGACTGAAACAGGCTCCTAGATCATGGTATATCAATATTGACACCTTTTTCAAACAAAAAGGATTTCTAAAAAGTAAAAATTATTCAATCTTATTTATTAAATTAGATAAACAAGGAAATGTTTGCTTGATATCCCTGTATGTGGATGATCTTATCATTACAGGTGGAGCATATCAATTAGCTGCATATATTAAAAGTAATTTGTCACAGGAATTTGAAATGAAAGACCTTGGTGACTTACATTACTGTTTAGGCATTGCCTTTTTGGAGAGAATATGGTAAAACATTCATCACTAAAATAAAATATGCAAGGGAAATACTTACAGATTTCAAATGAGTGAATACAAATCTGTATCCACTCCTTTGGATCAAAATGTCAAACTATTTAACAGTGATGGATCTAAAGAAGCTCATGGTACTTTGTATCGTCAACTAGTGGGTAGTCTGAACTACCTCACTACTACAAGGCCAGACCTATCATATTTTGTTAGCATCCTTAGTCAGTTTTTGGCTAAGCCATGTGAAACACATTGGAAAATTGCAAAGCATGTCCTAAGATATTTAAAAGGAACTCTTAATAATGGTATTTTATATACTGATATATCTGTTCAGTTGGCAGGTTACTCTAATTCTTACTAGGCAGATAATCCTGATGACAGAAAATCCACTTTTGGATATGCTTTTAACATTGGTTCGGGAGTCATATCATGGAGCAGTAAAAAACAACGAATTGTTTCTTTGTCATCCACAAAAACTGAATATAAATCTTCAACCAATGCTACTTGTGAAGCCATTTGGCTAAGGAGAATGCTTGAAGATGTTGGAACACAAAAAAAACAAGCTACTAGAATACAATGTGACAATCAAAGCTCAATTATCTAGTCTATAATGCTAGATCTAAACATATTGAGCAACAACATCATTTTTTTGAGTTGGTTTATTGTAGTACAAGTGAAAATGTTGTTGATATTTTCACCAAACCAGTTGGCAGAATCCATTTTGAAGAATTTAGACAGAAATTGGGTGTTGTCAAGAAACCATTCCTGCATTAAAAGGGAGGCTGTTAGATATAATGCAAATTATATATTTGTGATGATTTCCATATCTAGATATTTCGTTTGAACAACTCATATGTTGTAGGATCTGATCCACCTTTATTAGATCTAGTTTAGCTTATGATTTTCCTATATATGTAACGTTCATTCGTTAATACAATTGAGTTGAGTGTTGAGTGACCCTTTGTGCTCTGCTGGGTTCCTCCTTGGTTTCTCTAATTAACATCTGGTTGATTATATTTTGCAAAACTTGAGCGACCTATGGAAAACCATAGTATCTGTACATTTTCTAGAACCCTTGAATTTTTAAATTCAATCAGAAGAAAATCTGACTACCAAAAAGATGGATCCTGACATCATAACCACGTGTTTTGTTCATCAGATCACCAAAGAGATTATTTGTATTATCCATCCCTAGAAATATATCAGTGGTAGGGGCCGGGTTTGATGGTAATAGGATGGGTTGGGTTCATGGCACATCCACCTATTCCCAAGTAAATTTGTTAGGTCCGTGCATGGAATTATCAAAGTGATAAATCATTTGATCATCAAAGACATTATGTGTATAACACATCCCGATATCATGTGTAGAGATTGGATTTGATAGTTTGTGGATGGGATGTAGTGATCAAATTTGAAGGGTGGGTCTTAATTTCAATTGGAAGGGCATTTATTCTCTCAGCCCTTCAGAGACGAAGGGCAATATAAATAATTGTCCTTTAATTGACAATAAGTATAAATTAACTAAACCTTTTCACCAAAAAAAATGGAAAAAAAAATATTGTTTTTTCAGTGCTTGTTGTGAATGAATACATGTATGTGATGGCGGAGCCTAAGTCAATTGAATCGTTGCAACTCATTGTATGTCTCAGTCTCAACACACCTTTTAAATTGAACCAAAATACCAAAAGAAGTTTATTAATGGCTAGATTTGAGAAAGTTATAGGTGTGTGTAATTAAGTGCTTGGGGATCTAAAATTTGTTGTGTTTTGTACCAGTCCACGGTTCACTGAATTGATAGTCATCGGTAGGAATTTAAATTATTTAATGAAAACAATTAATGTGTATAACCTCTATGCCTAAAACATTTTTCATTCTGATTAAGGCCACTACCCTCTTTATTGTCTTACCACTGAGGCATGATAATGAGGAAGAAGACCTAAAATTATGGACTTCACCTTTAAAGAATGCCTTGTAATCACATTGGTAAGGAGTGATAAGAAGATCAAAACCCTCCAACGTGTCAAATCTCAGTTGATAGTGTTAATTAAAGACTTGTAAGGTAAATTCAATATAAAACTTATAGTTGTATCTTACTATTTGTGTCTTGACACATTTAATATTTTATGGTTGTCTTTGGGCCTTGATCCAATTTATATTATAAGGTGAGGATGTGCAGGCATAATAATCCTTAGTTATGACTATGAGATGAGGATTTACAGAGAAGAGGATGTAAAGACAAGTAATTTTTATATGTATTTTGGTAGTGCTGAGAACAAATGCTGTGAGAAACCACAAATGTTTGGAAGGACTGAGCGAGATTACATCACAATCATGGCACCCATCAAATTGAAGACTGTTCTTGAGCCAACAATTTTTTTTTAAAAATTTAATTAATAACCATTGTTTCTCCATATTGTGTGCCCAATGACACCTCTCTATAGCAATGCATAAATCGACTTCTGCATAGTTTGTGATCCTAGCTACATGCCATTATTTGTATTTGCATGACATCGAGTGTTCTTTATAGTTGTTGTGAGTCCATGATATTCATGCAAGAAATTAAGTTTTGTAGAGGAAGACTTATCAAACCGACCTTTTGAATTTCATTTTGACGAAAAAAGAATGGACATTGGTAGAGAGGTTCACATAGGTAGTAGGCACAAAATTTTGAGCTAGTTTCGGGCCTAGTAGTAGACTAGTAGTTGTTATTTTTTTTGTTGACACATTGTCACACTTTAGATTGCAACCCCAAGTGACTCGGAGTCAAAGTCACATCTCGATGGCTAGTTCCTCGTAGTCATCAATGATTACTAGCCATGTTGCACAACTAAGTAATGAGTGCATGGCATGAGTGAGTAAGTGATTATAATTTATCATATTTCCAATATTTGGAATAATGAGTTGAACTTTATAGCATAGAAATTTCAACATCTTGAGAAATTTATATAGATGGATTGCACTTCTTTTGAAATGTTAATATAAATTATGCCCTTGTATAATGGAACGGTAAAATTCAAATTTTAAATTTTTTTTGTCGGAGAATTTTAACTTTACACTTCTGGGAAGGGCTAGAACCCTTTGGAAGGGCTGCGAAAGGTTCAATTTTGAACGCTGGTGGGATTGGTTGTTGGCGTCTCCACCTCTTCGATGCTAAAAGTTCTTATAAGTTCCGTGCACGGAATGGCAAACAGAGCTAAAATAGCACAACCTGCAAGGTACCAGAGCTAATTCTTCGACTCCTCGAAGCGACTCTTGCAGTATGTAATGCCGCCCACCATCATTGGGAAAATCATAACGATGGGGAAGATCATCCCCATATATGCCAGTTTCTTCTTCGTTTCTCCGGAGGAAGTGAGAAATATATTAAGCTCCTGCTCTTCCTTTGAAATCAGTAATAAGTCGAATCTTCATCCCCGTTCTTCCAGCTCGTCCTGATGTTGGTTTAAAATTCGCAGCGATGGATGAACATAAGTAACGGACGCAGTCTCATGGATCGCTTAGTTTGTTGGAGGCTGGCTCATGCATTGTGTTAGTTAATGATTATAAAAGGCAAGAGAACAATAATAAAATGAATAACTATATAAAAAATAATCAATTATGTATACACAATATAACACACTAAACGAGCCTTCACCACTCGTGTATCTTTATGTTTTATTACTATTTTACTGGAGCATGCCAAGCTTTTATTATGGGTTTCATTACATGCAATTTTAAGGTCACAATACCATGCTACCAAATCATAGGCTCAAAACTACCTACTTTAACCTAAAACAAGACTATCTTTATGACTCATTTATTTAAGGAGTCAAGGTATTGCTGCAGCATATATTGCACAAGAGCTTTGACCACTCAGCTTTAAGGCTCTATAATAATGAGCTTTGACCATCAGATTTAGGTATAATAATGAGCTTTGACGATCACATTTAGGGCTCAGATTGAGGACTCTATTATAATGGAGTAAGCAAAGCTTTTTTATAAACTTTATTAATGCAATCATATGGTCACAATACCATGGATTACCAAAACTTTATATCTAAAATTTATAAATAAAATTAGTCAAAATTAAAATAACATAAAGTTAAATAAATAACTAACTATACAATTAATCTTCATTTAAAACTATATTCAACTAATTGTATATTAAAATAATTTTACAAGTTAATTGTGTGTGGTGGTGGGTTGTGTAATTCTAAAATAAATTTATTTATTTCAGTTAGTATCTCATTAAAGTTTTTCCCTTCTAAATTAGTTTGTACAATTTTATAGTTTTATTATTATTCCATTTTGACAAGGCTTTTAACTTTTTGGTTTCATCTCAAATGAGGAATTACCAACAAATGAGTCTTAAAAACAAATCCACTTACTCTAACGTCGTGATTTGATTTTCCTTCATGAATGGTAGACATGAAAATATTACCATTTATCTTGACTTCTTTTGCTTGATGAGCCTTTCAAGCAACGATACTCTAACGTTTACAATTATGTTGTTTCAATCTCATTTTATAGAGTCCAATTGTAATCATCAAGGATAGGGAATGCTTGTTGCTTCTAACACTTTTACTTGAACATATGAGTGTTACTTGAACATATGAGTGACACATGTAATGCTTATACGTTCATAATTTGTACTACTCGTTCCCATCCATTTGTTGGAAAAATTAATTAATCACATATCCATGTAATGTTTAAGCTGACTCTGTTAGAGTCTGTAATGGTTCAGTTTCTGTCAGATTGTCTCTCATAATGAAGAGTTCACGTCTCTTCATATATAAAGCAGTTGATTTAAATTTTTGCAATTAAGTTTCTAGGTAGAAAGTTATTACAATTTTTAATGTAAGTAGGTCGAAGAGTTTTAGTATGTATATATGTAAAAGAAGAAGATTGTAAATCAATATTTTAGAGAAGAGATGAAAAAGAGAGATTGAGAGAGAGAGACATAAAAGAACATAGTAAGAAGAAGTGGAGAAGAAGAAAAAAATCTGAGAAGAGTTCAAGAGCTCAAGCTCGTGTGTTTGGAAAGTGTTGAGAGCCGAAGCTCTGTAAAAGGTGAAACATCCTTGTAAATTTCCATGTTTGTAATTGCACCTATAGTTCTTTTGTTGTGTCGTGATAATATATAATCTCATAGTTTATGGTTGATTGCATGTCTTATTTATGCAGCACAACTTCTCCAAAATTACTTTAGTAAATATTGCCTACATTTATCGTTTAATAAAAGACAAAAAGAATCCACAAATTATTCATGGTGTAAAATTTTGAGTTTTTATCTGCAGAGTGCTGGACACAAGTCTTACTTAATAATTTGGTTATATGATATTGTGAGCTTGTCGTAATATAGGTGTGTCGAGGTTTATCCCATGTTACAGGTTGGTGGAAAGTGTTTTCAAATTATAAGTCTTTGGAATTAGAAATATATTTTATAAAGTTCGACTAAAAGTGGTCGAGTCGAAGTCGGTCACAACCAAAAGTGTGTTGTGGGTAAATCCTGTCACGGTAAATGCCCGTCGAAGTCAAGTGGGTGTCTATCAAGTTAAAAGTGTGTAAGGTCAAAAGTCCCCAAAAGGTGCCTCGACCAAAAGTAAACTCTGTCGCAAACCTGTTCGTCACAGTAAAAATCTCTATCGGAGTAAATCTCCGTCATGGTAAAAGTTCGTCGCAGTAAATCTATGTTGTAGTAAAACAATGTCGCAAGTATTTTGGTCAAAGTAAAAAGTGGGTTTTCCAAGGTAGTGTGTCCCTACCCCAAAAGTAAAAAATAAAATAAAATTTATGACTACTCGGTAACTCAATTTAACCATTGCGACATTTCCCAAGATCTGGTATCAAAGCAGGTTTAGTAAAGAAACCTTGTCTTGAAAAGGGAAAAGTAATTTTCCAAGCAAAATTAAAATTAAAAATGGCTTCCACTTCTGGCACACACATCTCAAGCTTACAAACTCCAATTCTCTCGGGAAATAATTATGAATATTGGTCTCTAACAATGAAGGCTTTATTTAGAGGTCAATATGTATAGGAGATAATCCAAAATGGCTATACAGAACCAACAGATCAGACAACATATAATAATATCATGCAAGATGAGAAGGATTCCCTGAGGGAACAGAGAAAGACAGACGGAAATGATCTGTTCTACATACACCAAGCCATGCATGAAAGCATACTCCCAAGAGTAGTAGAAACTAATACTACTAAGAAGGCATGGGATACATTGAAAACCTCCTATCAAGGCTTGGACAAGGTATAATTCTAGAGGCAGAGGTGGATTGTTTTCTAGAGGAAGACACATTAGTAGTTCCGCGAATGTCGTTGGTAGAGGACAAAATAAAAAATCCAGTAAGCCAAGTGCTCATAAGTTTGATAGGTAAAAAATACAATGTCATTATTGCAAGAAAGTTGGTCAATATGCATATGAATGCAGGAAGAAACAGTATGACCAAGTAAGGAAAAGCCAAAACCACTCGAGCAACACCAACACTTCATCAAGCACGATGTTAATGGAATGTGCATCACCAATTGAGTGCAATGTTGTTCAAGAAATTCCATGCGGCATATGGTACTTAGATTCAGGATGTAGCAATTATATGACTAGTAATTTAAATTTTTTTTCCAGTCTAGATAAATAAGTTCAAACTGATTTCACAATTGGAAATAATGTCCAAGTCACTATTTTGAAAAAATGTATTATTGGTCTTCTAAACAAGCAAGGGGAGAAAAAAGATCATGCTTGATTTTTATCATGTCGAAGGTTTGAAATATAATTTGTTGATCATTGGACAACTAATACAAAAAGGTTACAGAGTCTACATGGAAGACAACCATTGTGTGATTAAATACATACGTCCAAGAAACCAGCTTATAGAAAAGGCACCAATGACAAGCAATCACTTGTTTCCATTGAGGATATTGCCAGACATGAAATGAAAGGAAAACTCAAGATTTGCATTCAAGGAAGAAAAGCAAATAAGAATACAAGCATTGAGACAAGAACGTAAATAACAACGCTGAAATTCAAGACGTGTTTCAAACAGAAGTTCAAGATGAGTCACGGTTGTGGCATTTCAGATTTGGACATCTGAATTTTGGTGGGTTCAAGATACAACACACAAAGAATATGGTGAAAAGATTTCCATTAATCGACAAACCAGAGAGAGTTTGTGAAGGATGCATTTTTAGCAAGCAACATAGAGATACTTTTCTAGTCGAAAAGTCATACAAAGTACGCACAACACTTGAGATCGTGCACTCTGATATTTATGGCCCAATGCAGACATCATCCATGGGAGGCCAGAATTATTTTCGTACTTCTATTGATGACTTCACAAGAAAAACATGGTATATTTTATAAATCATAAATCTTATGCATTTAGTTGTTTTCAGCATTTCAAGGCACTCATGGAGAACCAGAGTGGATAGAGGTTCAAAATATTAAAAACAGACAAAGGCGATGAATATTTCTTGAATGTCGTCCTTGATTTGTGCAAGACCCATGGCATACATAAGCAATTCATTGCGCAGTATACACCTTAGATGAAAAGTGTCATAAAAAGAAAGAACATAACCATTATCGAGATGGCGCGCAGCATGATGGAAAACAAGCACTTGTTAAGTGAATATTGGGTTGAAGAAGCCACAATTGTTGTATATATTATGAACTGGTGTCCAAAAAATAGCATGAAGAACAAACTCCCTCAAGAAGCATGGATAGTATGAATCACAATGTTTCTCATTTAAAAGTTTTTGGTTTTGTCACATATGCTCATGTTCTAGATGAGTTGAGAAAGAAACTAGACAAGAAAGGATAGAAATGTATTTTCGTCAGCTACTCTGAAGACACAAAAGAATACGAGTTGTACATGATACTTTCGGAAATAAAGTAATCATCGGTCATGATTTCCAATTTGTTGGGAATGATTCATGGGATGGAACCATAGAGAAGAATGTCAAGATTGTGTCAATTATTGAGCATGATGACATGGTGGAGGAAGTGGTTCAAACACCACATGTAAGTCAAAATGTCGCAGCACCATCAAGTCCAAGGACACCATGACATGGTTCAACACTAGTTGTAGCTCAAGCTACGCCGATAAGAACACGAAGAAGTTAGCAAACTCTATCCAGTAGTTTGTCGAGGTCGACGTCGACTGATCCAATAAAGACAAGAAGTTTTCATGAAATATAGGAAGTTGGTACTCCAAATTCATTCTCTCTCTTCTCATTATTTTCTCAAACAGATGATCCTCTAACATTTGAGGAAGCTGTCGAAGAAGAAGTATGGTCACAAGCCAATGATGAAGGGATAGAATGCATTGAGAAGAACCAAACATGGGAGCTGGTAGATGTACCAAAAGATAAGGATGTAATCAGTGTCAAATGGATTTACGAGGCCAACCAAGATGCTGATGGGAATGTGCAAAAGCACAAGGAAAGAATGGTCATAGGAGGTTTCACACAACATCCCAACATAGACATGAATGAAACTTTTGGGTGTGTGCAAGAAGTTGAGGGACCTTTTAGATGCAATGGTGGAGTGAAGTCAATCACTCTTAATCCAAAAAAAAGAAATCATCCCAAGCAATCCCTAACTTGCCAAGCCTAGTCCCAAGGCTGGCAATAGGCATGCCAACTAGGATAGTAAGACAAATCGCACCTCCGTTTTAGTGAACAAAATCACATTCGCGATTTCGTTCACTAAAATGGAGGCACGATTTGGAAAGCCTGTTTTTTTTTTAAATTGGCTGAGGTCATCTTTTTCTCCTCACCGTGCAGCTATTAGACCAAAGAGGAGCAAATCTCGACTGGGCAAACGTGATTTTGGGTGTGCAAAATCTCTCCATCTCTACCTTTGGATAAACCTCCCCTTTGTTAGGTAATTTCCTCATTTATTTTCATGTTTTTTTCTCTTTCTTCATCAATTTATTTTCCCTAGATTGAAAAATTAAACCATATTAAATTAAATTATGGCCAATTGAAACAAAAACCCAATGGAATTGGCCAATTGAAACAAAAACCCAATGGAATAGCCCAATTGAAACAAAAACCCAATGGAAACAAGAACCCCAATGTAATTGGCCAATTGAAACCAATTCTCCAATTTAATGATAAAAATTAAATAATTTTGATTATTTAACAAAATTCATACCCAAAATTCGCATGCCCAATGGAAACCAAAACCCCAATTAACTCAAAAAACAAATGAATTTCACTATTTCCATATGCATATTCACAAGGATCCTTGTGAATCCATACCAAAATCCACAAATAAACACATTATAATTTTGATGAAACTTCTCGAAGTTGCTCTTCCAAGAACATCAATAAACACCTTATAGTTTTGATGAAACTTCCCAATCCAAGTGTCAAAATAAGGTATAGAAGCTTCCCATGATTTTAACACTATATTTCGTCTTGAACGAAGGGTACTTTTTGGTTAAGGTCAAGACAACAAAGTTCAACAATAGAATCTATGAACGTGAAGATACATAGGTAGGTCGATGTATTTGATTAAACATGCCAATCACATACTAGACCATACATGATATTTAATCCAGTGGAACCCTTGTAACCATAAAAACCATAAAGTTCTGCTAAATAGCCTTTGGAGTCCAAAAAACATCACACTACAACAAATAATTACATATCTAACAAAATCGTTGCCTATACCGGGATTGTATTCATCAACAACACATTATGTCACCTATTCTAGGGTCTAGTTGTTGCCTCTACCCGCAATTTGGGAGCTAGTCCTACAAAGGCAATAATCATCACCTCACAATTTCGACGAAACTTCATAATCCAAGCCTTAAAATAAGCTAGAGGAGCTTCGCAATCAACATATGCACTCAAGACACTTTATGTACACATGCATGTACTTAAAAATTGGAATTAATACTTGAATTTAGGACATAAATATGAAATGAAAAAATGTTAAATGTTTATTCTTTACTGTAAAATTCAAGATCAATTTTTAAATTTACATGATAGATTTAGTTTATATGTCATTAGCTATACAGTTTTCAGTTCTTAGATATGTCATTATATCATGTGTTTATATTTCTAATGGTATTTTATTTGTATTTATGATTGTAGTGGCTACTATGGATCATAACAATGAGGAGATACTGAGGTTTATTGTCCATTTGAAAGAGATTGGTTCAGCTTGGATGGGTGGAGATGAGCTCCACTGCTCCTTGTCAGATTCATTGTTGTCTATTGTTGATACGATCGCGAGATCGAATGATGTTGTGTATAGCATCGCATCTTACAGGGAGAGGAAAAGGCAACAATATGCTGATGGGTTGAGTTACAATGAGGTAAAAAAGCTGAAAATAAAAAAACAAGCCATCTATTCATTGTTTAGACTACCTGGGATGGATGACATTCCGGAGATCAGCAGGCCACATATTTCTATTGAGTGGTGCACTTTTCCACCCATCAGAGACAATTGGATGGATAGGTGGTACATGGTTTTTGACATTCCCCCTCACAACAATAGGGAAGTACCGATGTACTTCATTCGAAAATTGTATGCAGAGTTTGTGACGGGGAAACATGTCAACTATTTTGACATGTTGGGCTTCCAAGGAGTT
Source organism: Pseudotsuga menziesii (assembly GCA_001517045.1). Classification (NCBI taxonomy): domain Eukaryota; kingdom Viridiplantae; phylum Streptophyta; class Pinopsida; order Pinales; family Pinaceae; genus Pseudotsuga; species Pseudotsuga menziesii. The sequence goes on along the minus strand of LPNX010760046.1, from coordinate 164,071 downwards.
GGTAGGGGGATGCCCCAACACCGACCCCATGCTAGGCATAGAGATGCCAATCCACAGATACCTGCACCCCGTGCCCAGCTACCGAGGGCAGACATCCCTCCTACACATGACATGGTTTCCCAGACACAGGATGCATTTTTTACTCTGTTAGGAACCCATGTCTTTACCGTGTTAGTATATTGTTGTTGGACGCATATGCTTTGTAAGTTGTCCCATAGTAATGGTTGATCCATAGTTTGTGTTATTGTTGTTGGGCTCATATGCTTTGTAAGCCGCTTGTAGTATTTGTTGATCCATAGTTTATATTGGCCCATGGTTTTGACCCATAGTATTGGCGCCTATTTTTAGTATATAAGTGTGTGTTGAGGCCAAGGAAGTCACTGTGAAGTTATTTTGTATTGAGCTTGCTCAAAGGAGGTTGCCCCCTCGAAGTGGCCTGTGATTAATATAAAAGTGATTTTGAGTTCTGCTGCTATATCGTGTATTTTGATTACTTGTTGCTGCAGGGTCCTCACATCTGGTATCAGAGCGCTTTCTTGGGCTCGTTGGGTGAAATTTCTGCCCAAATTTTTTTTCGCTTCTGTTGCAGGTTCAGATCTGGAATAATCCCTCTCCGCTTAACTGTGGAAAGTACTTGGGCATAAGCCCTAAAACTCATTGTGAGGAGTACCACAGGAACCCCGAAGTAGCTGGCCCATTGAGAGGACCTGCCAGTGAAAAGGGCAACGACCTCTACCTGATTAACTAGTTCCCACCCGTGAGGTAAACCAAGAGCTGTCGTTTGTGGCCAAGTGGTTATCAGTTTTACCTGATCCATGGAGTGAGGGGTACTGCCCCAATACGCAAGCTGTCAAACAGCATTGGTGGCCGAGTGAATCCCTTGAACCGATAGGAAGCCACACATACCTGGGGTCCATATCTATTTTCAGTTGCACAATCGCAGATTTCCTCTGTCCAGAACTGTTGCCGGTCAGTTCCACGCCGTTTCAGATCCATTTGTTGCCGATCACTTCCACGCCGTTGTAGATTCCACTGTTTCCGATCACTTTCGCGCCGTTGCAGATCCCTTCCTAAAAGTATAAATTTATATTTTTTGGCCATATCTCCTTGGTTTCAACTCTATTTTCCCTGAAACTTCACTGACACCTTTGCAATTCCATTTTGCATATTTCATTCCTAAAGACCCTATCCCAAATTCCACTTCCCAAAACCCAAAATCCCACATTTGTCTATTTTTAGGGTTTGCAATAACTCCTTCGATTTTCACCCAAACGCCTTCAAATTTTGCCACCGTATTCCTTTCCTCATTCTACTTCTTTGTCCCTCTCTAACAAATTTTCTCATTCTTTCACCCCGCTCCTAAAATCCCTATTTTTTGCTTCCCTGTCCTTTCGACAGTGTCCAAAAGTTACTCAAACCCAAATTACCCTTCCGATTTTTTCTCAAATCCAGATTTTCCTCTACTGAAACAGTTTCTGTTTTTGCTTTTCTACCCACTTCCCCCCCAAAATAAAAATAAAAAACTCTTGGTTATGGTTGTCACCTGCACAGGAGCAAAAACCATGGAGGAAGCACTTGCAGCCATCCAAGCCAAACTCCAGGAACTGGATGAAAAATTTCTCGGTCTCCATCTTGAGCATTCAACTATGAACACCAGACGACAGTCCGAGTCTTCATCAAACAATGCGTTCTCTTCTTCCAGCAATTTTTGCGGTCCGAAGCTAGATTTTCCTTGCTTCAATGGTACTGATCCGACTGGATGGATCTATCATGCAGAACAGTATTTCAGTCTTCATAATACTTTTGATGTCCACCAAGTTCCACTTACCTCCTTTCATTTGGAACAGGAAGCTCTTCAATGGTATCGTTGGTACATCAAGGCTCATGAAGAGCCAAAATGGTCTGATTTTTGCCAGCTCCTTTTGCAACAATTTGGTCCTAGTGCTTTTGATGACTTCACAGGAGCTCTCACTAAACTTCGCCAAATTGGCACTGTGAAAGAGTATCAAACTGAATTTGAGCAACTAGCTAATCACACTGAAGGATTGCCAGATGACTTCTACCGGAGTTGTTTTATCAGTGGTCTAAAGGATGCAATTCGCTCTGAGGTCAAAATGTTCAGTCCCAACACAATGATGGAAGCCATGGGATTGGCTAAGTTGGCAGAAGACAAGATGGCAGCCCAATAGCGCTCCAAATCCTCTTTTGTTCCCTTCCGAAATATGGGTTCTCAACGACCTCCCATTCCGCCAGCTCCTCGCTCACCTCCAATCAAGCATTTGTCTGAAACAGAGATGCAGGCATGCAGAGAAAAAGGGCTTTGTTATAATTGTGATGAGAAATTCAGTCAGGGACATCAATGTGTTCAACAAAATCTCTATCTCTTGGATGTGGATTCTCCACCTGCCTCTGAAATTGGTGAAGAAGCTTCCGATACAATGGATGCTCCGGTTGACACTCGGGAGCCGCCTACTGACCCTCCATCTCAGGATGACCAGCCCGAGATATCCCTCCATGCTTTAGCTGGAGTCACAGCCCCCCAAACAATGTGGGTACACGGTTACTTCAAGAAGATTCCTCTTACAATACTCATTGATTCTGGCAGCACTCATAATTTCATTGAACCTCGGATCGCCAAACAAGCTGATTGTTTTATCCATCCTTGCTCCAAATTTGAAGTCATGGTTTCCAATGGGGGCACCTTACCTTGCAAAGGGAAGTGTCGTAATGTGCGTATCTCTATGGGAGATTATAACCTCCGCTCTGACATGTTTTCCTTGACCTTAGGCGGATGTGATGTGGTTTTGGGCGCTCAATGGTTGCGCACACTTGGCCCCATATTATGGGATTTTGCTGAACTTTGGATGCAATTCTCCCCCGATGGACACAAACACACATTGAAAGGATTACAACCAGGGTCTCTCAGCATCATCAGTTCATATCGCATGGAAAAACTCCTTAAGAAGAGTTCCCATGGTGTCATCGCTCAGCTCCATTCCATTCAAATGCAACCATCAATGACCCCCACTACTCCTTTGGATCTCCAACAAATTCTGGATCGATATACAGGTGTTTTTACTAAACCAGTGGGACTTCCACCTTCACGACCAGAGGACCATCGTATTCAGCTCCTTCCTGGAAGCATTCCTCCCAACATCAGGCCCTATCACTACCCATTTCACCAAAAAATAGAGATTGAACTCCTCATTAGGGACTTACTGAAGCAAGGTATTCTTCGCCCAAGCACAAGTTCCTTTTCCTCACCAGTTCTTCTTGTCCGCAAAAAAGATGGGTCATGGCGCCTCTGCATTGAATTTCGAGCACTTAATCACCTCACCATCAAGGATAAGTTTCCAATTCCTATTGTTGATGAGCTTCTTGATGAGCTTCATGGTGATCAATTATTCTCCAAGCTGGATCTTCGCTCTGGGTATCATCAAATTCGGGTTCATGAGGATGATATCCCTAAAACAACTTTCCGCACACATGATGGACACCATGAGTTTTTGGTCATGCCCTTTGGCCTCACTAATGCTCCTTCCACATTCCAGGCCTTGATGAATAAAATATTCCGACCCTATTTGCGGAAATTCATTCTAGTATTTTTTGATGATATCCTCATCTACAGTAAAACATGGGCTGAACATCTCCAGCATCTGGCTCTTGTAATGCAACTTTTCTCTGATCATCATCTCCATGCCAAAAAGTCTAAATGTGTTTTTGGCCAAAAGGAAGTTGAGTATCTCGGGCACATTATCTCAACACAAGGGGTTCGTGTGGATCCTGCCAAAATCGTTGCCATGAACAATTGGCCGCCTCCTAAGACACTTAAGAGCCTTCATGGTTTTTTGGGGTTGACTGGCTACTACTGCAAGTTTGTCAAGGATTATGGAAATATTGCAGCTCCATTAACTGCTCTGTTGAAAAAGGATGCTTTTACATGGACACATGTTACTGAGTGTGCATTTGACAAGGTGAAACAAGCTATGTGTACTACACCTGTTCTAGCTATTCCTGATTTTTCCAAGCCCTTCACTATTGAGAGTGATGCTTGCGGCAATGGACTTGGTGTTGTTCTCCTTCAAGACGAACACCCCATTGCGTTCACCAGCAAATCCCTTTCCGGTAAGCATTTAGCTGCCTCTACATATGAGAAGGAAATGATGGCTATTTTGCATGCAGTACAAAAATGGCGACCCTACCTCTTAGGGAATCATTTCTGCATCAAGACTGATCACCAAAGTCTGAAATATTTCCTAGAACAGCGTGTATCCTCCCCAGCACAACAGAAATGGGTTAGAAAACTCATGGGTTATGACTATGAGATCACTTAAAAGAAGGGTAAGGACAATATTGTGGTGGATGCCCTTTCTCGCACATTTGATGACCAAGGTTCTCTTTCCGCTATTTCTATGCCTGTTCCAAATTGGTTGCAATCGGTTCAACAGGGTTATGTCAATGACTATTCATTATCTCACATCATCCAACGCTTGGACAACAACCCTTCTGTTGTCCCACATTACTCTTGGGATGGTGCTTCACTGAGATACAAGGGTCGTCTGGTGCTTCCCCAAAACACAGCTCTTCAACAAGCTATATTCTATGAACTCCATGCTTCTCCGTCAGCTGGGCACTCTGGTTTTCTCAAAACGTATGAACGGGCACGGCTCAACTTCTTTTGGCATGGCATGAAAAGGACAATTCAACAGATGGTGGCTGAATGTGATACCTGCCAGCGCAATAAGGGTGAAACAACACCCCTTCCGGGATTGCTCGAGCCCTTGCCCATACCTACCTCGATATGGACAGATATTTCTATGGATTTCATTGAAGGGCTCCCTAAATCTGGAGGGAAGACTGTAATTTTGGTTGTGGTTGATCGCCTCTCCAAATATAGTCATTTTTGTGCTCTCAGCCATCCCTATACAGCCTCTTCCGTTGCTCAAATTTTCCTGGACCAGATCTTTCATCTTCATGGAATGCCTTCTTCCATTGTCTTGGATCATGATGCGACTTTCACCAGTCATTTTTGGACAGAACTCTTTCACCACACTGGCACCAAACTGAAGATGAGTTCAGGTTATCACCCCCAAATGGATGGTCAGACTGAAATTATCAATAAATGCTTGGAAACTTACCTTCGTTGCTTCTCCTCTGAGCAACAACATCAGTGGGAAAAGTGGATCCCTCTCGCTGAATGGTGGTACAATACCTCTTACCACACTGCCTCTAAAATGACTCCATATGAAGCAGTTTATGGTCAGGCACCGCCAGTTCTTCTTCCTTACACCCCCAGCAGTTCTCCAGTTCAGGAAGTTGACGCGGTCCTTCGAAACCGCGATGAGGTTCTTCGCATTTTGCACGAAAACCTTCACATGGCAAGAAATCGCATGAAGCAACAAGCTGATCAGCACCGTTCTAAGCGCACTTTTGAAGCTGGTGATATGGTTTTTCTTCATCTCCAACCTTACAAGCAATCCTCACTAAAATTCAAAGGGCGTCATAAGATCGCTCCAAAGTTCTATGGGCCATATAGGATTCTTCAGAAGATTGGGTCTGTTGCTTATAAATTGGAACTTCCGCCTTCTTCCCGCATTCATCCAGTATTTCATGTCTCTTGTCTGAAGAAAGTTCTTGGCACCAACATCAAAGGACAAACTATTTTACCAGAACTGGATAATGAAGGATCCATCTTTTTGGATCCGAAGGTTGTCCTCAATAAAGTCCCTCATCAGCTTCTCTCTCGCTCTATCACAGAGGTCTTAATTCAATGGCACGGAATGCAGCCCGAGGATGCTATGTGGGAACCACTCCTTCAGATTCAGTGACAATTTCCACATCTAAAGCTTTGAGGACAAAGATTTTTCTAAGGGGGAGGGGATTTTAGGAACCCATGTCTTTACCGTGTTAGTATATTGTTGTTGGACGCATATGCTTTGTAAGTCGTCCCATAGTAATTGTTGATCCATAGTTTGTGTTATTGTTGTTGGGCGCATATGCTTTGTAAGCCGCCTGTAGTATTTGTTGATCCATAGTTTATATTGGCCCATGGTTTTGACCCATAGTATTGGCGCCTATTTTTAGTATATAAGTGTGTGTTGAGGCCAAGGAAGTCACCATGAAGTTATTTTGTATTGAGCTTGCTCAAAGGAGGTTGCCCCCTCGAAGTGCCCTGCAATTAATATAAAAGTGATTTTGAGTTCTGCTGCTATATCGTGTATTTTGATTACTTGTTGCTGTAGGGTCCTCACATACTCTAACTGAGATGGTCTCTCGACACACGACCACTATTGACCAGAGAGCGCCCTCTTCCTCTGCTGGTGTACAACCATGAACTTTTGGTGGTGGAGGGACATCTGTTGGTGGGGATAGACCGACATCCCATGTGCCTCAGAGCGAGCCACACGTCTGCACATCATGTGGGGGACCCTGTTATGGTCCTGAACCAAGACATGGTACCACTACGATGACTGGTGGTCAGGTAAGGACATTGTTTTAAAACTCTGTTATTGTTCAATTTTTAATTGTTCCATACTATATCTAACATATTAAAATATTCGTAATATATATGCAATATTTACTCTTGTAGGAGATTGATGCCTCTCACGGGGGTGGTACTGCACCCGGTGTGGTTGTACCCAAGGCCCAAAGAACCATAATTGAGGTAATATTTAAACACTTGTCATTTTGTTATTACATATAATTTTGTTAATGTATGTGTTAGTCTTGATTAATTTATTAAAATGTCTAATATTACAATTTTTGAAGTTGCAGGAACCCTACTTAGAACGTGATGTTGGAAAGATTGATATCAACGACATAGTCCAAAGTGGAATTTACGACTACTTAAAGAATGTAATTACATGGGTTATGATTGAATCTTGTTCGAATTATTTAAATTTCTTACTGTACACTCCTTTATAGATCGCTAATGTACATATAATTTTTAAACTTGCAGAGGCTAGAGGCATCTTAAGAGGGGCAAGAAATTGATGGAAGCGGTCACTCCCATGGTGGAGATATGTCCCAGGAAGGGGTAAGTATATTACAACATGTTATTTTTTCAGTACATATTATTCCATTCATTCAAATCCATGTCTAACTATGGTAACACTTTATGAATGCAGACGTCATCGCAGATCCCTATACCGCCTCTTTGGTTTGGATCTCCCCATAGTCCAAACATAGATAAGAGGGTTGTTTATACCAAACGAGGTCCCTCTTCCTTGAAAAGAGAAGGTGTGCATGAGGATCAACCTACTCATCCCACGGTAATGTACACACTTCCAATGTCAGTTGTTGGTTAGCTATGTATTCACTTCACAAGTGGTTTTTCTTAATGTTATTTTCGCATGTTTACAGCGTCAGGATGTAGAGTCATCCATGCCAGACCTTCGTGGGATTGTTGATACCGCTGTCAATGCCGCATCTACAATATGGATAAGTCATAGTGAGGTACATCTACTTGAATATTTGTAATTGTACATTTAATTTGTATTGTTTCTGGACATGCAGGATGTCTAACTATTTAATCATTTGGTGAATGTAGCCACACCCTGGTCCATTAGTGCACGCAACTGAGGTTGATGTTCAACCTACAGCTCCTCTTACTATTGAAGAGTACTAGCCTCATCCCCTAGAAATGGTTTTTTCAGTGAGATGTTCATTTTTTATATAATTGATTAGTACTTTCTCATTCATGTACATGTTGATAATTCTTGAGATGATTGACATTTTTTTTTAATTCACAAAGAAGCATGGCAGAGAGGCTCGCTGCAAGGTGGAGGACAGCAAAGGCACCTACACCCTCGACACCACAGGCACCTATAGCCCTGACGGATGCAGTGAGTCTTTGTTTATTTACAATTGAGTCATATTTTAAATTTTCAAACTTTGTTATTGATGGACAGTACTAGTTCAGTTACCTGATCAAGAAATATTTTCATTGATTTGTAGTCGCTGGAGATGCACAGTCGTCGTAGACAGAGCCGAAGAGCATCAAGGTCCAGGGAAAACAAGAGAAAGTTAGAATTTTGATGTGTTAGTCCAGGACAAATATGTATATTTATGTACAATCTGGAGTTAGAGTATAGGGGCGTGGTCCAGGACAGATGTACTTTTGTTTGCACATGTACATAAAATATGTTTTTGATACATGTACATTGACAGGCCATAGATAGGCCTTCTATTTTTGTATTATAACTTTCATGGTATAAAAAATATTTCATATCAAGGCTCTTGAGATATTCATGGTTTAGTCTTTTAAGTGTGATTATACATGTGTGGCGAAGAATGTTTCTATGTGTAATGTTCCCAATTTTTTATAGCTTTTACGATTGTATGGAGATATCAGTTATAAATTTGAGAACAATGCATAATTACAATAAATTACGTAATGACAAAAATGTACATTTTAATTGTTTTCTACCACGATCCAATTGCATATACAATGTTATATTAACAATGTCAAATTGTATTAAAAAAGATGGAACATAGGTCTAATACACATTTAAGCACCCAACGCAGCTAAGAAACTGATCCAACTTGGTGGAATACAAAAGCACCTTACCCACATAACAACCTAACAAACATTTAAAGGATGCACGAAGTTGACACACTTAAATGATGCACCAGTGTGGTCTACATAAATAAAATTATTTTTTGGCATGATGTCTTTCATCTAACGAATACATGGGATACACATCAAACCTAAAAGTATCCGAGTATTATAAGGTTGATTCAAAATAATGGTCATGACTATATCCTGCACATTATGTATGTCCTGCACATTATTTTATCATTTTGTTAATGTACATGGAATTTGATGAATGGCCTCGAGTAACAACTTTGAAAGAGATGAAATTTATGTGTGATTAATGTACATGGCATTTTCTAAGCATTCGTAGTGTGAAGATATATATATTTTGTAATAATGGCGTAATAGAATGGCCACTTGTTTCTAAACATAAACATGTTGCATTACATGGTTACTGACGTAATGGCATTGTCTCCTCCTGCATTTCATCGTACAAATTCTCACATCTATTATATGAGGGGAAGATCTACAATTGCCTTCAAGCTGACCTTTATGTGCAAAAATTTCACATTCACTTACTGAGCAAAACCCTAGTTTCCAAAATTGACAAAAAAAAATGATCCCTTCTCCATGGACCCAGAGAAGAGGGCCACTCTAGCACTATCGCAATGTACTGAATCCAATGGAGCTGACAGTTTATCAATCCGAGCAATGGTCATCAATCTATGGAACGTTGAATCCCTAACCGGGGCATAGAGTGGAAACCGTGCATCAAAAAGGGATTTCAGTGGGTCGTGCAAGAGTGTTTAGGTAGGTTCCATGTGGGAACGCTAACCACACGTTCATGGTCAAGGAATTTGCAAATCTGACCCATATGTGTAGAAATTGGATATTCACTTACTGAGCAAAACCCTAGTTTCCAAAATTGACCAAAATAACGGTCTCTTCTCCATGGAAGCAGATTAGAGGGCCACCCTAGCACTATCTCAATGTTCGAAATCCAACAGAGCTGACGATTTTTCGATCCGAGCAACAATCATGATTCTATGGCACGTTGAATCCCACCTCCTCCAGACTTTCAGGGACACCTGTTGAATCCGTACCCAGGGCATAGAATGGAAACCGTGCATCAAAAAGGACTTTCGATGGTTCATGCAAGTTTTTTTAGGCATGTATTATGTGGGAATGCTAGCCACACCTTCAAGGTCAAGTAATATGTGAATTTGACCCCTATGTGCAAAAATTTCACATTCACTTACTAAGCAAAACCCTATTTTTCAAAATTGACAAAAATAATGGTCTATTCTCCATGGAACTAGATTAGAGGGCCACCCTAGCACTATCCTGATTTTTTGAATCCAATGAAGCCAACGGTTCATCGATCCGAGCAACAGTCATGATTTTGTGGCACGTTGAATCCCGCCTCCTACAGGCTTTCAGGGACACCTGTTGAATCCCTACCTGGGGCATAGAATGGAAACCGTGCATAAAAAAGGGCTTTCGGTGGGTCGTCCAAGCATGTTTAGGCATGTGTTATGTGGGAACGATAGCCACACCTTCACGGTCAAGCAATATGTGAATTTGACCCCCATGTGCAAAAATTTCACATTCACTTACTAAGCAAAACCCTAGTTTCCAAAATTGACAAAAATAATGGTCTCTTCTCCATGTAACCATATTAAAGGGCCACCCTAACACTATCCCTCTCCTAAATCCAACATATCCGATGGTTCATCGATCCAATCAATGGTCATGATTCTGTGGCACGTTGAATCCTGCCTCCTACGGGCTTTCAGGGACACCTATTGAATCCCTACCTGGGGCATAGAATGGAAACCGTGCATAAAAAAGGGATTTTGGTGGGTCCTATAAGCGTGTTTAGGCACCTGTTATGTGGGCATGCTAGTCACACCTTCATGGTCGAGCAATATGCGAATTTGACCCCCATGTGCAAAAATTTCACATTCACTTACTAAGCAAAACCCTAGTTTCCAAAATTGACCAAAATAATGGTCCCTTCTCCATGGAACCAGATTATAGGACCACCCTAGCACTATCCCGGTGTCTTGAATCCAACGGAGTTGACGGTTCATCGATCCGAGCAACGGTCATCATTCTGTGGCATGTTGAATCCCACCTCCTACAGGCTTTCAGGGACACCTATTGAATCCCTACCTGGGGCATAGAATGGAAACCGTGCATAAAAAACGGCTTTTGATGGGTCTTACAAGCGTTTTTAGGCACCTATTATGTGGGAACGCTAGCCACACCTTCACGGTCGAGCAATATGCGAATTTGACCCCCATGTGCAAAAATTTCACATTCACTTACTAAGCAAAACCCTAGTTTCCAAAATTGACCAAAATAATGGTCTCTTCTCCATGGAACCAGATTAGACGGCCACCCTAGCACTATACCGATGTCCTGAATCCAACGGAGCCAACGGTTTGTCGATCCGAGCAACGGTTATGATTCTGTGGCACGTTGAATCCCACCTCCTACAGGCTTTCAGGGACACCTGTTGAATCCCTACCCGGGGCATAGAATGGAAACCATGCATAAAAAAGGGCTTCCGGTGGGTGGTGCAAGCATGTTTAGGCATGTGTTATGTGGGAAATCTAGCTACATCTTCATGGTCTAGAAATATGCGAATTTGACCCCCATGTGCAAATATTTCACATTCACTTACTAAGCAAAACCCTAGTTTCCAAAATTGACCAAAATAATGGTCTCTTCTCCATGGAACCAGATTAGACGGCCACCCTAGCACTATACCGATGTCCTGAATCCAACGGAGCCAACGGTTTGTCGATCCGAGCAACGGTTATGATTCTGTGGCACGTTGAATCCCACCTCCTACAGGCTTTCAGGGACACCTGTTGAATCCCTACCCGGGGCATAGAATGGAAATCGTGCATAAAAAAGGGCTTCCGGTGGGTCATATAAGCATTTTTAGGCACCTGTTGTGTGGGAATGCTAGCCACACCTTCACGGTCGAGCAGTATGCGAATTTGACCCCCATGTGCAAAAATTTCACATTCACTTACTGAGTAAAACCCTAGTTTCCAAAATTGACCAAAATAATGGTCTCTTCTCCATGGAACCAGATTAGAGGGCCACCCTAGCACTATCTCGATGTACTGAATCCAATGGAGTCGATGGTTCGTTGATCCGAGCAATGGTCATGATTTTGTGGCACGTTGAATCCCACCTCCTACAGGCTTTTAGGGACACCTATTGAATCCCTACTCAGGGCATAGAATGGAAACCGTGCATGAAAAAACTATTCTATTTAAAGGTTTCAATGATCTCAGTACATGCACACTAAAGTCAACTTCCTGAATCAACATGATTTGAAGCATAAGTCCACCGGATTTGAAAAGGTTGAGTTGGACATTAGATTGATTCTGAATTGAGTTGTGACAGTAAGATAAGATTAGGGTTAGGATTAGGGTTTCCTAGGTAGGGTTATGGTTATGGGCCATGCATGCTAAACAATAAACCCTGGTTAGGGAAAGGGTTTTCCAAGTTTGGCCTTCGTTGGCATGAAATGCATTGTCCAGCTTTGGCCCAAACCTATTATTATCTTTTATTATATTTTAAGTAGAAATTAAACTTTTAAATAAATAAAAAATGAGATGAAATTCCAACACTAGTATGCACTACCCCTTTGGCAATGGACATGCGGGTATAAGAGGTGAGCTGTCAAGAAGGAAATTATACAAGTCTTAAAACATAAGTTTATCGTTTCGACATCTTATTTCCATCATCTTAGTTGTATATATCGGCTGAAAACATTGACAATATTACCTACTTGAAAAATTAGGGTTTTAGTCCTATAAGAGAGCCTACAAAGAACTTTGATAGGTATGACCTACAGAGGTACATGTATGTATTCTAATGTTATATATATCATGTGAATGAGATCTTGAAATGTTCATATGATTGATATATATGGTTTATTGATCATACGTAAAATATGGCATATTCATTAACTTGACATACAAGAGAATTTTTGGCATAGTTATAAACAACATTATGGAAAATTTCGCATATCAAGAACAAAAAATTGACATATTCATAAGAAACATACATGGGAAAATTAAAATTATGATACATATCTCATCATGCTAGATCTTTCCTTGGGACTATTTCATAGCTGATATATTTGAAACTTTTCATGTCTAACCATATTCCCAAATTCATTGTCTTGAGTCTCGTGCATACATTGGCTCAATAATGCCATTCCAACACAGTTGGAGCAATTTCCATCCAAACAGGATTTTGCATAGTAAGTTTGCCCCTAAGGCATATTGCACATGATACTATGAATGAATTCTCTTGATGAGGTCGGTGGTATTCTCAAGGAGCAATCCTGCACATGGTTAGTATGCAACACACGACGAATGTACAGAAATGTTTCATAGTAATATTCATATTCTACATGGTATCTACAACAACAAGTGTTACGAAGAGTATTTATTCTAACATACAAGGGCTTACATTTCTCAAAATATCTTTGCCCCAAATTCAATTGTCTATGTTCATTCCTAAATTTCTCGTATAGTTTTGTCTGTGTTATATCAAGAAGATGCTTAATATGTGGTTCACGATCCTTTCAACCCCTTCTCAGTTTTAGTATGTCATCCTTCCGGTTTGAAGAAGGCCTTGTGTGATCATGCCAAAAACTCTGCACTAGTCCCTTTACTGCATCAACTAGCTTCATGTCATGACATGGCAACCGACCAATAAAGGCCCAAAAATCTGTCTAGGCGGTTGTGTCAAGATGTTCTCTTCTAATAGAATACCTAATGAGGGTTTTTACATTCAAATTAACTAGTTTAGATGTAGGCTTAAGAAAATGAAGGACCCCGGTGTTCTTATTTACAATTGCTTGTGACAACACACGACGAGCCGCATTGCGGTCCTTTGACCGTGTGTTCTTACCAATTTTACCGAAGGCATCTACTAAGCTTTTAACTATATGAGAACTTGGTCAAGAAGGCTTTATCATCTTTATCCCTAACGATTTCCTAACAATATTCATGCCCCTAGATTTTAACAATGATAAAACTAATCTACATTTATCTCCATCACATTTAGAAACAAAATATTTATTTAGTATCCGTTGAGTTTGATAAGCAATACTACATTTAGATAGCGTACCTTCAATGGAATTGAGGAGTCCTTCATCAACTTGTATACGCTTCGGAGTTCTTCGACGTGTGCTTTCTAATGGAGGTAAGGGGGTTGGATTTATATCACCTAGTGCATCAACAATACGCTCTGGCGTTTCAGTAGCAAATTGTTGTTCTTCATTCTCTTCCTGGTAGTTGGATGGTGGAAGTCCAACATCCTCATCTATGGTCCAGATAATATTTTCTTCTTCAATAGTAGACTCCATGTCCAATGCCTCTTCAACAGTAGGATCCATGTACAATGCCTCTTCATGAGCTTCGTCTTGAGATGGTAACTTATCACTTTGAATTGATGTGGGATTTGAAACATCCCCTAATGAGCACCTATGTTTTGCTTCTTGAATACTTCAATGGGGTGCTTGTTCAACAACTATTGTGGAAATTGAAGGTCCCTCTAGTGAATGCTTCATTTTTTCTTGTGTTGGATTAATAGGATGAACCGCAGTATCCTCTATAATTGGATTTGGATTAGTTTCCAAAGAAAGCCTCCGATTGATCATGTCTATTCTTTTATTTTCTTTCTCTTCTTTGATCACTTCTTGAGGTCTCTTCTTCCTTGCTGATTTTCTTCCTCGGTTACGTACATTCCCCATCACCACAATGATCAATGTCAATATAGTTTGTTTTTGTTGCTCCTCAATTACAAGCTTTGAAACCTTTAACTTGCTTTATAACTATTGATCCTTCAAGGTGCTTCAATCTTCCTTCTCAATTGTTCATATTTCCCATCAAAACAATAATGAATGGGAAAATTTACCTTTGGTTCTCTTGAATAATAAGCAAATGAAAGTTAAATCATAAATTGTTCCTCAAGCCGATTTTCTTGTACTTGTGCATATCCACTATCACCATGAAATGACATTGAAGCTTGATATCTTATCGTGTGTGCTCCTCAACCATGAAAGATATCCTCAATGTTGCACCTGCATAACAAAAAGAATGATGGAGAATGTGTAAATTGTGAGTATTTTCACAGGTGGGCTCGTGCTCCTGAAAAAAAAACGCACGGTAATCTGATAAATTCATAAAAACAAAGTGAAGTTGCTCTTGGACAAAAACAATTCACTGTTTTTACAGTCCCAAAACGTGCACGCATTATATAGAGTAAAAACACGTACGCGATTTGTTTAAGTATAATGCGCACGTGATATGGTTAAGCACAATTAATAGAGTGGGTGCATGGCTAGGGCAACGAATAAGATCATAACTTCCCAAATGTTTTCTATGGCTAACAACAAAACAAATGTTTTTAGTGTTCCATTCTTTTCATGCATATAAATGTTTCTCTCTATAGCCCCAATAATCCCTACATATCCCTGTCTCTTTCTAAATATACCTCCCATTCTCTCTGCATCCCTCCCTATATGTTCTTTTTTCTCCCTTACTCCATCCCTCCATACTGATGGTGATGAAGGCGATGATGATTATCATGATGGTGATGATGATGATTATGATAATGATGACGACGATGGTGATGATGATGTTCATGATGTTGATGGTGATGAGGAGGAGGAGGAGGAGGAGGAAGGTGATGTTGATGTTCATGATGTTGATGGTGATGGTGATGATGATGTTGATGTTGATGATGACGATGGTGATGATGATGTTGATGATGTTGATGTTGATGATGACGATGGTGATGAAGATGATGATGATGATGAAGACGGAGATGATGATGAACATGATGATCATGTCTCTTTTGATGATGATGATCGATGATCAATGATCATGGTGATGATGATGGTGATGATGAGGATGAGGATGGTGATGATGGTGATGATGATGGTGATGATGAGGATGAGGATGATGAGGAGGAGGATGAGGATGGTGATGATGGTGATGATGAGGATGATGATGATGAAGATGTTTATGATGATGGTGATGAGGAGGATGAGGAGGATGAGGATGGTGATGATGGCGATGATGATGGCGATGATGATGATGATGATGATGACGACGTTGGTGATGATGATGTTCATGATGTTGATGGTGATGATGATGATAATGTTGATGATGATGATGAAGGTAATGATGATGATGATAATGATGGGGATGATGAGGATGATGATGACGATGATGATGATGACGATGCTGGTGATGATGATGTTGATGGTGATGTTGATGATCATGTGGATGATGTTGATAATGATGTTGATGTTGTTGTTGTTGATAATGATAATGATGATGATGGCGATGTTGATGAAGATGATCGATGATCAATGATCATGGTGATGATGAGGATGGGGATGGTGATGATGATCGATGACCAATGATCATGGTGATGATGAGGATGAGGATGGTGATGATGATCGATGACCAATGATAAAGGTGATGATGATGAGGATGATGATGATGATGAGGATGATGATGTTGATGTTGATGATGACGATGACGATGGTGATGATGATGTTCATGATGTTGATGGTGATGATGATGATCATGTTGATGATGATGATGAGGAGGAGGAGGAGGAGGAGGAGGGGGATGACGATGGTGATGATGATGTTGATCATGACGACGATGATGGTGATGATGATGTTCATGATGATGATGATGATGACGAGGAAGGCGATATTGATGATGAGGATGAGGATGGTGATGATGATCGATGATCAATGATCATGGTGATGATGAGGATGAGGATGGTGATGATGATCGATGACCAATGATCATGGTGATGATGAGGATGAGGATGGTGATGATGATGATGATGAAGGTGGTGATGATGATGAGGATGACGATGGTGATGTTGATGTTGATGATGATGACGACGATGGTGATGGTGATGTTCATGATGTTGATGGTGATGATGATGATCATGTTGAGGAGGAGGAGGAGGATGAAGAAGAAGATGATGATGATGGTGATGATGATGTTGATCATGATGACGACGATGGTGATGATGATGAGGAAGGTGATGCTGCTGACGAGGATGAGGATAGTGATGATGATCGATGATAAATGATCATGGTGATGATGAGGATGAGGATGGTGATGATGATGATGATGAAGGTGATGATGATGATGATGAGGATGATGATGATGATGATGTTGATGATGATGATGATGATGATGATGGTGATGATGATGTTCATGATGTTGATGGTGATGATGATGATCATGTTGATGATGAGGAGGAGGAGGAGGAGGAGGAGGAGGATGATGAAGATGATGATGATGATGACGATGGTGATGATGATGTTGATCATGATGACGACGATGGTGACGATGAGGTTCATGATGATGATGATGATGAGGAGGAAGGTGATGCTGATGATGAGGATGAGGATGGTGATGATGATCGATGACCGATGATCATGGTGATGATGAGGATGAGGATGGTGATGATGATGATGATGAAGGTGATGATGATGATGAGGATGATGATGATGATGTTGATGTTGATGATGATGACAATGATGGTGATGATGATGTTCATGATGTTAATGGTGATGATGATGATCATGTTGATGATGATGAGGAGGAGGAGGAGGAGGAGGATGATGATGAAGATGATGATGATGACAACGATGGTGATGATGATGTTGATCATGATGACGATGATGGTGACGATGATGTTCATGATGATGATGATGATGATGAGGAAGGTGATGTTGATGATGAGGTCGATGATGATGACGATGATGATGACGATGATGATGAGGATGGTGATGATGATCGATGACAAATGATCATGGTGATGATGAGGATGAGGATGGTGAAGATGATGATGATGAAGATAGAGATGATGATGAACATGATGATCATGGTGATGTTGATGATGATGATTGATGATCAATGATCATGGTGATGATGATGGTGATGATGAGGATGAGGATGGTGATGTAGGTAATGATGATGATGATGATGATGATGATGATTAAGATGTTTGTGATGATGAAGATGTTTATGATGATGATGAGGAGGAGGATGAGGATGGTGACGATGGTGATGATGATGGCGATGGTGATGATGATGATGATGATGACGATGATGTTGATGATGAGGATGAGGATGAGGATGAGAATGATGATGACGACAATGGTGATGATGATTTTCATGATGTTGACGGTGATGATGATGATGAAAATGATGATGATGATGATGGTGATCATGATGATGAGGATAATGATGAGGATGAGGATGATGACGATGATGTTAATGATGATGATGATGATGACGATGCTGGTGATGATGATGTTCATGATGTTGATGGTGATGATGATGATCATGTTGATGATGTTGATGATTAAGGTGATGATGATGATGACGACGACGACGCTGGTGTTGATGATGTTCATGATGTTGATGGTGATGATGAAGATGATGAAGATGATGATGATGACGACGATGGTGATGATGATCATGGCGATGTTGATGATGATGATCGATGATCAATGATCATGGTGATGATGAGGATGGTGATGATGATTGATGATCAATGATCATGGTGATGATGAGGATGAGGATGGTGATGATGATCGATGATCAATGATCATGGTGATGATGAGGATGAGGATGGTAATGATGATCGATGACGAATGATCATGGTGATGATGAGGATGAGAAATGACCAATGATCATGGTGATGATGAGGATGAGGATGGTGATGATGATGATGATGAAGGTGATGATGAAGGTGATGATGATGATGATGACGACGATGGTGTTGATGAAAATGATGAAAATGATATTAACTACAACGCACACGTGTTTGGCTTTTATAAATCCCACGCATGTTTGGATTTTATAAATCACACGTGTTTGGCTTTACTAAATTGCACTCGCGTATTGGTTAAATTCAAAAAAAAATTCCCACCAAATGACAAGGCCAATCCTCCACCCATGCTTTCATGGAATTCCTATGCCTATGTGTCTGCTTTGTACTTTGCTTCGGATTCAGCATGCCTATGCCTTGGAGTATGATAAACCATGGCTAATTCAACATTATATCCAAATTTCCAATATGGTCGTGTTTAGCGGTTCATCTGATTATGCTACACACGTCCATTTTTTATGAGATTTTAGAAATAGATATGGTTTTTTTGCACATTCTAAATATGTAAATTTTAACAAGAATACATAATTTTTTCTATTTTTTTCTTATTTATCTTCTGTCATCACTCCTCAACTCAAAAAACACACTGTTAGTGTTTTGTCCATATCTCTTTCGTTTCTCAACCATTTAAAAAAAATTGTATGGTGCACTAAAATACACCAACCTCTACATGCTATAAAAAATCCACTTCCAAATAATTGCATTAAGACATTCAAACGCTGCACCCACAATTGACATACCATTTTCGAGGTTTGATCTCTTAGATAATTAAAAACAAATTTAAAAATATTATTTTTATTATTGGAAAAATAGTCGTGCACTAGTCCTATATGTTCTCTATATGTACACCGGTTTTTGTAAGTTTATTCCATCTTTTAGACACTCAAACGTTGCACCCACAAAAACATATACCTTATAATTTGTCCTAAAAATAAAAAGTGCCCTTTAAAAAATATCTAACTTTATATAGTTAACAACATTTTCAATAGAAAAAAATTATATATTTGGAAAGGTCATTCAATTTTCTACATTTCTTGTTTTTAGCTGATCGCAAGATTCATTGTGTAAGTGTCTCAAAATATCCATGCAAGTTTATGGATGTCTGTTTGTTCAATTTTGTATTGCATCTAACTCATCAAAAGAGACCGTCAACTTCTTGAACACACCCTTTTACACCAGTTGCATGCATGGATATAGTCAGAACAATTATGGGCATTGTTTCTCAAAATAAATGGAATGTTTATCAAATGGATGTTAAATCAACATTTTTGAATGGCCATATGGAGGAGGAATTATATGTGGAACAAGCACAAGGATATGAAGTTCCAGGACAAGAGCACAAAGTATACAGGTTGAAAAATGCACTCTATGGTTTGAACCAAGCTTCAAGAGATTGGTACATTCATTTTGATTCCTATCTCACCGAAAATGGATTTCACAGAAGTGAAAGTGAACCAAAGTTGTACCAAGTTGATGAGGAAGGTAATATGTTAATTTCCTGCCTCTATGTAGATGATTTGATATTCACTATTGATTTTGGCATAAAGGATTTTAGAACAGTTGACATGGAAAACGAATTTGAAATGACTAATTTGGGGCTTATGAAGTTTTTTCTAGGCATTGAATTCCAATAGTGTGAAAGTGGTATTTTTATATTATAATCAAAGTATGAAAGTGTGCAGTTTTAAAAAGATTCAATATGTCTAATTGCAAGCCAACCCCAACACCAGTAATAAGAGTTTTAAAATTGAGCAAGGATGATGATTGATCAACTATAGAACCTATGTTGTGGCACGTCCCCACCCTTCTACCAGAGAGAGGACGCGACTAATGCTGCTATACTATCTAGGAAACTAGCCCCATGAACATGATAGTTAAAATTTAAATGCATTGAAGATAACATATATAGATGCCTAATGCAATTTACAATGGAAGCATACACATTCATTCAAGCCTTTAACACATTAGACATGTTCATCATATTTCATTAAATAAATATGAATGCATAGATTAACACAAAGATACTTATCTTATGAAGAAGCTTCCATGCAACCAGCTATGTCACTGCAACGTTCCACCCAACCATAGGCCAGTGTGCTCCTTACTCTCTCAGCATCACTTCCATCCTCGAGTTGGGCATGATTTCCATAGGGAACTAGGGGACACAGACTTACACACAGTAAGGCAAAACACCCACAGTCAAGCCAATAACCACATCTAAACATAGTCATCCCACTAACAGGTGGATTCTTGGACTTACTCTGCCAAACCAACACAGGGATACACTACACAACAAAATACACAATTCTGGGTTGAGGGAAATAGGTTTGGCAACAAAACAAATTGCCAAGATGGGTGAAAACAACCCCCTAATAGCAAATCGATTTCCAGAGATGTTTTGGCCCTAACGTGGCCAAAACAGACTAAACAACACCCAAGAAAATCGTGGTCTCTTCCTCAATCCGCTGGGCATTACCGAAACAAGTTCCATCTTGGAAAATGATGGAGAAATCTCAGCAAAAATCATGGTGGAAGAAACCCACCCACGGATCATTACCAAAACGAATTCCCGGCCTAGGGAAATTGAAGAAAATGGTTTCCCACATGAGGGAAAACACAAAACAAACCAAAAACATGAGGAAGCTCAGCCCCGTGAGTGCATGAATAAAAACGCCCCCGGACTTCCAGAAAATGAATGAGGAATAGAGGACGTCAATGAATGCTGGAATGGGGAGATGTTTTTGGGTTTTTACTTGCCCAGGATGTCAAAACACATTTTCCAAAATTTGATGGCTTCTCCAATTCGAATTTTGGACTTCCATACTCTTCCCATCCCAAGCATTAACTAACTCAACCAATTTTGGATGACTGGGTGCAAAAGAAAAATTGGGTAGTTTACTTCTTTATGGGTTTGAATACCCCCCCCACTCCTTGTGAAATCATGCCCTCGTCTCTTTAATGTTGCATTGACATAGATAGTTGTGTGTATTTTATTAATTGCATATTTACATGATGTAGAAAATTATATTGTTCTATCGACTAGCACGATGACCATTGACATCGATTTTAATTGCTAAAACATAGAATACTAAATCCATGGCGGAGCCTTTGACTTGAGCTCCACACCATGATTTATTAATGTTATTTACATCATTTATAATTAAATGCAATTGGGGTTGAAACCGGGGTATTACACATTGTTTAAAAGGCTTATTGGTATCCTTATGTATTTAACTATGACAAGACCATACACCATGTATGGAGTAAGTATGATCTCAATATTCATGGAGTCACCAAAAGACTCTCATTGGCAAGAAAGTAAGAGAATTATGAGGTATGGAAGTGGCACAAAGGATCTTGGCAATATGTATTCAACCTCACAAAATTTCAAACTTATAGGATACAGTGACAGTGACAATATAGGCAACACAGATGACAAGAAAAACACATTTGGGTATACATTTCATTTTTGCACACGTGTTGTGTAGTGGGATTCAAAGAAACAACCCATTGTAACTCTGTCTTTAGTAGAAGCATATTATGTCGCAGCTACAAGCATTGCATGTCAAGTCGTTTGGATGCAGATAATTTTAAAAGACCTGTCGCAGAGCCAGAAAGAACCAACAACCATTTTCTGCAACAATAGTTCAGCCATTGCTTTTTTGAAGAACCATGTATTTCATAAGAAAACCAAACAGATTGATACAATATATCAATTCATAATAGAATTGATGAACAACAAAGAGATTTGTTTAGAACTTTGCAGGTCTGAAGATCAGCTTGTAGACATCTTTACAAAGCCTTTAGGAATGACAAGTTCTGCTTAGTGAATTCTGTCATGAGCAGAGCAAGTTTCAGCTATGAATATTTTTGTAAAATTTTGTTTACAAATCCCCGTTTACTCATAATTAAGGGGGAGCGTTGGAAATATTAATTAATCACTGATCCACACCAGGTCTTGGTCTAAGCAGGCTCTGTCAGAGTCTGTAATAGTTATAGTTTTGTCATACTATCTCATAGAATGAAGAGTTCACATCTCTCCATATATAAAGCAGTCGATTTGAGTCTATGCAGTTAAGTTTTGAGGTAAAAAGTTATTCAGTGTTTAATGTAAGTTAGTATAAGAGTTTTAGTTTGTCTATATGTAAAAGAAGAAGATTGTAAATCACTATGATGTAGAAGAGATGAGAAAGAGAGAGTGCGAGAGAGAGAGACAAAGAAGAACAGAGTAAGAAGTGGAGAAGAAGAAAAACTATGAGAAGACTTTGAGCGATCAAGCTCGTATGTTTGGAAAGTGTTAAGAACCAAAGCTGTTTGTAATTGCGACTATAGTTCTTTTGTTGTGTTGCAATAATATATAATTCCAAAGTTTATGGTTGATTGTATGTCTTATGTATGCCACACATCTTCTTACTGTTTAGTGAAATACACAAAGAATCCACAAATATTCACTTAGACTAAGAAATATTTTTTCTAAAGTTTGACTAAAAAAGGCCCGATGGAAGTGGGAGTTGTTAACAACCAAAAATGTGTTATGATAAATCATGTCGTGGTAAATGCCCATCCAAGTGGGTGTCTATATGCCTGTCGAAGTAAAAATCTATGTCACAATAAAATCATGTCCCAAGATTTTGGTTGCCAGTATTGTGGTCGTCCAAGACCATTAGAAATGTGGAAAACTAGATCTCAAAATTAACATTACAGTTATTAAACAACTTGGCCATAATGTTACTTGTGGTGCTTGTCATGGCAGTAAAACTTAATATATTGAAGTGCCGTGGTCAAAACTTTTGCATGAGCTGGTTGCTGAATGGGTAGAGTTATAATATGTCATGTTACTCATAATTCATTCTCTTTTCTAGACAATCACAATAGATAGAGGGATGATATATTAATGTAATAAATATATATATATGGAAAAGTCTTGTCAAAGCCTGAATAAATACATGGCCATTGTATCTTACAAACATAAATCATGTAATTATACCCTAGGTTGACACTCTCGAACTTTGACGCCATTAAAGTTCATTCCAAGAAAAACACTTGGCGAAGCCTAAAAGGCCTTGGACAAGCATATGTACTCCCTATGAATGAATATACAATATGGACATCAGATCGAATCTGGGCGAGACCATTGTGCTCTTCAACCTCTAAATTCATTGAATGACAACTAGGGTTATGCCTTCCACTCTATTTCGACTAAGATATAACCTTTCCTTCTCCACGTAGAGTCTAAACTCTTCGAAAGGTTTTACATATCTTGCCACGAGTATCTTTGATCGTTCTCCAAACGTAACGCTATGAAGAACGGGTAGGACCCAAACCACGCTAAACATAGCAATGCATGAGTGAAGCGAAGAGGAGAGAGACCTCATTAAGATGCCCAGAGTGCCAGGGCTTCTTCATTCCAAGGCCAAGAGCAGGAAACCGTAAAACAGATTACCTTTTCGCTTTTTCTGGCGCTGCGGGAATCGATGCGCGAATCAGTTATGAAGGCATGCTCTTATTCAGAACGATAATCAACCCCATGATGAAAGCTTGGTCGTAGCCAGGGCTCACCGTCAGATTAAACACATCTGTTCCCAGCGTTATCTCTGATCTCGCCTGCTTTGGCGTTACCTGCAATATAACCATAACTAATACATTCAGAACTTGGCTTCAAAAATTAAACTAGACATCCTGGACGCATAAAGTTAACTGCGAACAAACCTCTGCAATGACTTCGTTAAGGTTGTTGAAAAGGGTGAACGAACGCTTGCCGTAACATCCTTCAACACGGTAGTCAGAGTACGCCTTCTTCTTGTTTCTTTTAGCAGAAGAACACACGTAAACCTCTGCTAAATTCCTTGTGGGAATCAGCAGAGACGAAGTCCTTCTCATGACAAACAATGGTTTTTGGCTGTCCCGGGATTCTCCTAAGAATCCTTGCCATTCATGCTGCAGACTCAACCTCTGTTTCACATACAATAATACAATTCATTGGTCTTTCAAAGTTGCATGAGAATTTCAATTATTCTTAGTTACAGGAAGAGAAAAACAAGGAAGAGAAGGATTTTATATACCTTGCGTCGCATTGTGAGCAGAGCCATTCCTGCAGCGTCCATGAGAACAACTTCATCCTGTGGATCTGAAGGATAATTGTCCACTCTAAACACAAGGTTCCCGGTGGAATCGAACACAGTAAAACCGTTGCAGCTAAAAACAAGACTTTTTCGCCACAATGTTAGCGCTGTGGAGTACATCTTTGATAGCTTGTCATCGATCACAACAGCCCCGGCAATTTCTTGGTGGAGTGGATGAATCTTATCCGACATTGCAGCTTCCAACAATATGAGACAGCCGAGAGTACAGGCCAGGGATGGGCGACTAGTGTAATGAAAGAGTTAGTCACTTAGAGACGACGCCAAGGCTATAATATAATATAATGGCTCGCTGCATTTGAAGTACTGATTTCAGGTGCAGTAAATTCCTTCTTATATCGTAGAGTCATTGCTTTGAAACTGGGCATCCTCTAATCTTCGTTACAATTAAAAAATGTGCTCTCTTAAAATAATATATATCAAACTGATGAGTCTTCCTTGATTTACTCCCCAGTATTATTTAAAAGATTTCAAGTTTAGCCAGTAAGTCACGTGGTGGGTAATGGGTGGTCGCTGGCATGTAATCTTCATTGGTGGTTGTAACCTGTGACACATGTCTGAAAATGGTACACTAGGCATGATGTTGACTTGTGGGGTCAGGCTTTTGGTGGAATATATAGGTCATCCCATAATAACGATATTACGATTATTAATGCACGTTGTGACATATTTAGTTTAAAGTAATGTTTTAAATCCGACAAAGAATGTATTTGTTAATTTATTTTAATGTAACTATGACAATCCAACAACCATCTGACAACATACCCTGTCATTTCACCACTAACTAATGTTTGGTGCTCAGAATTCAATGCTGAGAATTCAAGTAAAAAATATAATTGTGCAGCCGCAATAGGATCATTAATGTTCATGAAAGAATTAAATAAAATAAAACAATGATAGTGGTTGCTCTTGCTTGTAGCCACATGAATCTACGTCGAACCATAGTCCTAAGTGTCCTATCGTCGCATGTCACATGAAAAGATAATTCACAAATAGAATAATGTCAAAGATAAAAAGCTAAATGATTTATATATTTATGGAAAACTAAGTTTTCGATTGATCTTTGAAACACGACACAGAAGATTAAATATATGATGAAAAATGTCAAAATGAAAAGCTAAACAGTTTATATATTTCTTCGAAAATTATAAAATAAGTGTTCATTGGATATTGGAAACATGGCCCAAAACATATATATGTATACCATGTGTATGTATATATAAATATATTTTGAAATTATATTTATATATATTTATTAATGGTGAAAGATTTATGAAATAAAAATTATATATAAGTAAATATTTATTAAATAAAAAGTAATATTTAAAAAAAAAAAGATTTTTTTTTGTTATTGATAGTTTAAATAAAAAAAAACTACAGTAAAGGATATAAACTTTGTTTCATTATAACAATATGCTGAAAATTCAATGCTAACTTTATCAGAGTACCACTATTTAAAATTCCTATCAAATTAGCCATTGCACTATTTATACATTAGTGTCTAGTCAATAAACACATATCCTAGTTCAAATACAAGTTCTGCTAAACAATCTCAAATATACAATTTCTGTAATAATGTTCATATAAGAATTTTTATAATCAAATTCAAAATATCTGTAGTTATCGAGCCTCCACCCTAAGTAAGTTAATGTATTCTTTGGAAAAAAAAAGCCATCCGAGAGACCCACACCGCCTTTAGACAGAAGACCAGCCCTGCAATTGAAGTCCCTATACACATCGAGAGTACATCGTAAATTATTGTGTCATAATTTTGTTGTGATCATTGTAATAAAATCTTTATTATGTGTATGTAAAGAGATATATGAATCACTCGAAGCATTAATTTTGGACCTTAATTTCGATTTTGATTTTTTTGTAAAGTTTCGCATCGAGTTTTGCTGATTTTATTTTTTAATATTTTTTAAATTAAATTTGTTTGATATCTGATTAGCATTGGCCTATGTGCTAGTAGATGTGATGATGTGCTGATGTAGGCTCATTCTACGGGTTCTTGAATGTGTTGAGAAATTGATATGTTTACAAGGTCCCAAGTGTAATGTTTATCTGTCATGCGACTCATCTGTGAAAGAATATGGGCGGCATGATTGGTGTTTAACTATCCTCGAGCAATGAGGTAAACATAGGTTATGCTATTTACTTTCTGCACTAATCTTGGCTTTTGTGTAAGGACGCCCGAGCTCCTGGGTTCAACAAGGAACAACCATTGAACAACTCTTCGTGTTGTAGCAATTTATTTTCGTTACATTGAGAGTTTAATGAATTTCAAACTCTGTCTGTCCATGGAGGGCATGGGGGGTTTAACTTCTTCCTTCGATGGCTGCGAGTTTCAATCTGGAGATTTATTTGTCTATCTCTAATGGGATCTAAAGGTAACATATTATCTTTTAATTGTTACATTTCCATGGTTTTTGAACTACCCATTATATCAATTTGGTATTAATTTAGCTCTCTATGCTTATTTGAATGCACAAGTATTTAACCAAGGATGGATAGTTTATCTATTGTTGTTTTGGCTTCTAAGCACATGTAACTTTGTTACACTTCCTTTAGTGAAACTTTGTTAGAATACTTAACATCTAAGATCATTTCTCTCATATTATTGAATAATCAAAATATCATTAATGTATTTGTCTTTTAGTATTCAATTTTGTCTCTTTGGAACAATGATAGACTTGTGAATTTGTCACTAATAAACCTACAAATTTATGTGTTAACGCTTAAATCTTACACACCGGCGCTATTTTTTCAATTTACATAGTAAAGGGTCATCAACATATAGCATGTAACCCACCGAAGACATCCTCATAAGATCCAAGAAGCAACACGATTCCACAAATGCCCAAAAGTAATCAAAATACAAGACCTCGTAGCCAAATGTTTATTTATATGCGCTACAGAGTGTATTAATAGTTCGATGACACAACCAACAATGATTTCCCTTCGAGATCCTCATGATTGACAAAAAGAGTGGGATCTCATAGCAATAGCAGTGCATTGAAGGCTCATGAAAGCTCCATTACCTCAAAGAATTCAAATTTTGGCTCCTCACACACTTGGGTTCATTGAATGCCCACCTCTTGGCCTATAAAAGGAAGCCATGGGCATGCTTATTGGAAGAAGAAATCAGAGCAAGGTTATGCTACTAGAATTTTTCTAGATCTCCCTCACAACTCACCTATTTCCTCTTGTTTACCATTTACCAAGCTCCCTTGCTACCTTCCTCCAAGGGGCAAGTGTTCTTGTCAGTTGTTCTTCAATAAATTTGACATCTAGTGTGGACTTAATAGATCTCCCTTATAGGTATTTTTTTCCTCCATTTTGAAATACATTTCCAAGGTGTTATACATGGTTAACCATTGCGAAATAAAAGAAGTGGTTTTCCATCTATTTGTTGTTAGAGTTTGCATTCCTACCCCTTTTCTCTTTGTTGATTTTTTTTTTCATTTTCTTTGTTTTATTTTATTTCATTAGCAACCACTTGCAGAATCACTTGGAGAACTCCCCCACTACAAAGGGGAACCTAATACTAAATCCTTGCTACATCCTATAAGGGTTTTCCCCTCACCAAGTGGGAAGGATTCATTCTTGTGCAATCTTTTTCACAAAATTACATAATATGACCCGTAAGGTCTCTTTCACAGGACTATTCCCCTTCCTTCAAATACAAAGCTATGAAAAATATGGTCTCCTTCATATGATTTCCCCCCTCTCCTAGACTACCGATTGCAGTAACTAATAAGCTAAGCTGGGAATACATGGGAAGTATGTTAGGAGCCTATCATTTCGGAAGGGAATGGATTGAATTGATCATGAACTACCTACCACTCCTTTCTACTCAATTTTGCAGAATGGGTCTCCCACCCAAATTATTAACCCTACCCGGGGGATACAACAGGGGGATCCCCTGTCCCCCTTCCTCTTCATCTTAATTGTAGAAGGACTTAGTAGGTTAATTCAAGATCAATCATCTAGAAGAGAGATTAGGGGGTTAAATATCCATGAGTATATGGATAAACAAACACATCAGTGCTTTGTGGATGATACAATATTAATGGGAAACCATTCAGTCCAAGAGGGCCGAGCCTTTAAGAAAAGTCTGACGCTTTTTGCTAAGGCCTCAGGGCTTGAAGTTAACCTTGAAAAAGCTTAGGTTTTCTTCTTCAATTCCTCCAAGGTCTCCGAAAGGAACATAATGTGGATCCTTGGATTCACCAAAGGTTCTCTTTCATCTAAGTACTTAGAAGCTCCGCTAGTTGAAAAGACTATTAGGAAGGTATCCTGGAAGGATTTGATTGACAGGATGAGGAGTAAGATGACGAGTTGGATGCTAAGACCTATAAACATCCCAAGTCACTTGGTCTTAGTCAAAGAATTCCTTGAGGTGATGTCGATATATCTCTTCTCAGTTGTATCAACCCTAAGGCGATTAGTAAGAAAATTCCCGGCCTTCAGAGAGCTTTCCTTTGGGAAGGAAGGGAAGAGAAGGACAAATTTTCCCTGATGGGATGAGATAAAGTTTGTCAGCCCAAGGATAGGGGGTCTCGACATCAGGGACCCAGAGGTGGTGAGCGAAATTCAAAGAGTGAATATCTGGTGGAGATGGTGTAACCAAACCTCATTACCATGGGCTAAATTATTCCTTGTGAAGTATGCTCGAGACAAGTTAACATTTGATTTGGTCAGATTCAATGAGGAAAAGGCACGATCACAAATATGGATGAAGGCTCACAGTAGCAAGAAGCTAGAGCAAGACTAGAGTTTTTGGGAAATCAGAGATTGTAGGCTTGCGAACTTTTGGGATGACTCATGGAATCAATGTCCAAAATTAGGGGAATATCCCAAATGGTAGACCATAAGGGAAGGAGGTCTAAGAGAAGGAAAAACTAAGGTGTGCCAATACTGGGAGGAAATACACTTAGGTGATCATAGGAAATAGCCGGAGTAGGAGTGATGGGAAAGAATAATAAATAATGAGGATACACCAACCTTCTTGGACGCACTCAAGTAAATATTTATTCACAAGTAGGTAGGTGCGGACAAGTTAAGTTGGGGTTATAAGTTGCTAAAGGAACTTTCATCATCAAGGAAGCTTACGACATCAGACCAAGAAGCAGGAGAGAGAGGGAAGAAATATGGTGAAAGATTTGGAATATGAACCCATGGAAAAAAATGACCATTTTTAGCTAGATAGTTTTAAGATGAAGGATTCTAATGGGGGGTAATCTCAGGAAGCAGGCGATTCATGGCCCTTCTCAATTCTCTTTGTGCCTCGAAAAACAAGGAAAGCATGAATCATCTCATCGACAGTTGCCCCTTCTCATCTTCTCTATGGGATAGGAGAGCGATGATATTCCATAGAAGTGACCAAATTCGGGGTCATTCAAACCTAACCCTCAAGGAATGGAATGTTAAAGCATTCAAAAACCTGACCTGGGCACATCATGGATGATGTTCCTAGGGATGTTTCTATGGAATCTTTGGAAGGAGGATATTCATCAATAAGAAGAATAACAAAGAGGAATTTTGGAAGAGGCTAGTCAATAACTTTCAGGAGACGATTAGGAGCAAGCAATGGGGAGAGAGGGATAAGGATCTCACAGAGGCGGAGGCCCGCATAGCTGTAAAATGGGGAATTGACAGGAAATGCCATGAGGGGTTGTAGAAAAAAAACCCGGTCTATTAGCCATTCAGCCCAAACTTTTGGTCTCCTCCACAATTGGGATCTTTCAAGCTTAACTTTGACGGAGCATCAAGGGGAAAACCAGAGGCTACTGGTATGGGGGAGTTTGCAAGGATGCAACAGGAGGTATTATGAAAATATACTATGGATCTATTGGGGTTGTTACTAACAACTCTACTGAGATGGAAGGTCTTATTCAGGGCTTGAGGCTTGCGTCTAGCGAAAATCATTTCCCGGTTACCGTGGAGGGGTATTCCAAATCATTATCCAAATGGTGAAGAAACTATCCTCGGGTCAATTGGCAGAAAATGTCACCACCAATTGGCATATTCTAAGCAAGCTAGAAACCCTAAGCTATCTCATCGTTATCGATTCTACTTTCTCATTTAACCACGTCAGGATGGAAACCAGTAAGGTTGCTGACCTCATGGCCAATCTAGGGGTAGGTGGAGGTCGGGAACTAAGGGCAGGAAGACTACACAAGTTTGGGGGGGGAGAATGGATGAATCAGTACAGACACTTGGCGAATGCGGATCATGCGGCGACAATACAAGAGGAAGAAAGAGGACATGTGACGCACAACCACGACAAGTGGAAGCAAAGGGACATGACAGATGTGTCAAGATACCTATAATAATCATAGAAAAAGGACAAGAAAAGGTCTACCTATTTTCGATCATGGTACAAGAAAGTACGGAGACCAGGGAGGGAAGAGATATGGACAGGATACAATCCATCACTCAAATCTGGTAATTAATATCTTCATCATGTAGTAAACCAGGAGCAGTATGGATCTTCGGAGGCTTAAAGGATGGGATGGAAGGTGGAAGGTGCCTCCCAATTATAGAAATTATGGTTTCTTTGCTTTATCACAGAGCAAAAGATGAGGCATTTCCATTTGCACTTTGCACAATCTTGTTAAGGTATTTGTTTCTGCTACTAGTGAGCACTCTCAGAAATTGATACGATCTTAGATTGTTTTCACCAGGCTTCCTGATCTTGCTAGACATCCCTTTATAGTCGAAAGGATGGCTCCAAAAAGGCAAGTTAATTTTGGAGCCAAGGTGAGTTCAGGGTATAGGAGGCCATGAGGGAAAATAAGAGCTGGTGGAAGAAGGGGGGGACATGGGGTAAGAGTCACAAGGGCTCAATCCCAAGCTATATCTGTGGCCACTTTCTTCCAAGAGTGCATACCACTGGTGGTCCATGACGAAATAGAAGCTATTGAAAAGGAGTTACGGGAGGAGGTGCAGATTATCCTGATGGGGGGAATTCAATTGGAGGTAGAAGAATGGGTGATGGATCCTGGAACCACTACGGGGAGTGCGTCAACCTATGATAGGATGCTCATGGTGTATTGGGTAATGAAAAATATCATGGCTCATGCAACCATGAATGGATAAGGAAAGAACCAAGGACACCACGAATCAGTCTAGGCATGGAAGAGCATTATTAGGATAGTCATTTGATGCGTTGGAAAATCGATAAGATGGCAGCCAAGATGGGTCTAAAATTATATGCTCCTAATTCACATAATGTTGCGGCAGGTTGCACGAGCAAGATTGGGAACTAGAGCCATAAGACGGATAAGAACGCAAACTGAAAGGAGCTGGCAAAAGCTAAGAAGGGTAAAAGCACAGACTTGGGAAGCTTAGGTGGTGAGGACCGTGGCCTTTGTTCTTGTTTGAAAGTAAGACGATAAATAGAGTACTTTATTGTTTTTTATTTTCTTTTTTTAGTATCTTTAGCTTAGTAATAGAAGTACAAACATAGTATGAAGAATATAGGTTCCATTTTTGAAACCTCAACCAGAACAGATTGGAGTTGTTTTGAT
>LPNX010760046.1:0-122252 GCA_001517045.1 Pseudotsuga menziesii | reverse complement strand
ATCGTTTGAAGGAACATGAACAAGCGAAGCATGGAAAAACAAGCTACTGTTTTCCCAAAAAAATTAATTTCAAGTACTGTAACAGGTTGTAATGATAACCAAGAATGGCTGAGGGACATGTCCAAATTCAAAATCATCCCTTTGGCATCACATTTAAGACTCTAATCCCCATCATCATTCTTGTGATCTTCTTTATCCTCGGACTCAAGGTGAAGGTCAAATGGACAAGAGGGAATCATATTTTTGAGTGAAAATGACTGGTAAATGCTATTTTGGATAGACTAGTCTAGGTTCTCTTGGTTTAGAACATCAGGTATTAGTAGAATGCATAAAAAAATTCACAAGGAAGCAACATCTAGATAACAAGATACACTTCATAAATATATCTCAAAAGCATTTTCAAAGTGGACAACCTCAAAGGAATTTGAGCATTTATGAGATCATTTTTGAGTTTTCAGCAAGCAGGGTAGTTAACGTTTATTTTTTGGCAGGTATGGTAGTAAGCTTTGAGTTTTTAGCTCTCAAAAGAGTAAGTTGTGGACTGATAATAACCATTCTGATGTAAGCCCGTAAGTAGTTTTTTGATGTAAAAATTTTCACAAAACATCTTAGAGCACCACGTTTATTAATAGTTTGAAGACCAAGGTTATTAAGGCACAAAGCATCCAAGCACTGTGGTATACAAGCTACTGCATCTACAGAAGGAAGGACACCAACCATGATAGCATCCAAAAATGCATTAGGCAGACCAGCAGGATCTAGCACATAATAGCAAGTTGGATCTTTGTGAATAAGATCACTCATGACAGTAGCTGCAAGTGAAAAGACCCCACCACCAAAGTCTTTCGATCTTCTGAATATAGTGCACAAGCAAAATGGCAAAGCACTCTCTTCAGATCCATATAGTCGTGCAGTATTTTCAGGAGCATATGTGCCAAGAGATATAGCCCGAAGCAAAGCCTTCATTAGAAGTCTTCTATGATAAGGAACCAATGTGTCAAACTGAGCTATCTGTGTTGCCTCTGACCCAGCAGCATTGATCTGAGGAGACTTACCCCTGAAACCAGAATGTGATTCTTCACTCTACTTCCTTGCTTCCTCCTCAAAATGGCAGACTTCACACTTCAATCGTGCTATGGTGCTATCTAACCCTCCTAAATCCCTAAATGAGGTTGCAGCGGGATTACTATAGTCCATAAAAGCCTCAAGAACATGCACATTAGCTGTTACCAAGTGTATGTGTTGTGGATCCAAATATTTGAGAAGAGGGAGCAAAGTTGGCATTAAAACTACATCCCTTAAAGCAGTGCAACCCGAAGAAGAAGAAACTAAAACTGTTACAAGAGAAAGCAGTGCTTCTAGGAAAGATATCGAACAATAGGATGATTCAATGGAAAGGGAACTTATTTCCTTTTGCATTAGACTAGGTAATATTCCTCGATGTCCTCCTAATGTAATGACATTTAAAACCGTTGACTGACGAGACCTGTCCTGATACAGAGCCCCCAATGCTAGTATTGCCAAAATACGAATCTCTTCAGGAACTATATCATCAAATCGTACTAATGTTACAAGTTCATTAACAAACTCAGGCTCATTGGTGAAAAAAGCTGCTAAATCATTGGTGTCATTACTTGCTTGTACTAACACTGTAAAATCCAGGAGACGAATACAGATGTATTGCCGCCTGGTGTCTAGGCATGAAAAGGCTCTTGCAAAGCGTAACCTCGTTAGTAAAGAAAATCTAAGGCCAACAGGCACCTTGTATTCATCTACTAAATGCTTCAAAAGCTGGAGATCACTTTCAAAATGCATACTCAAATCCGGTACATGAATAACTTGGAGCCCTGAGTCTTTTGATGGTTCCACTTCAGAAACTCCCTTCTGAACAGATTCATGAGCATAAAATTCAAAATGAAGGGTAGAACCTAGCTGATATGCAATAGTGTCAGGACCATTTTCAGTAGAACATGCTAACAGCCCCAGACCTTCTTCTTTGCCACCCCATACTTGATACAAGGAAAACAGCTTTGCATTCAGAGAAGTATCTCTAATTGAGCATTTTCCCACTTGTTTCTTTACAAATGTAGCCAGTGTTTGTAGACTAGCAATTACTACATCTGCATCTGAAGAAGCAAGCAAAGTCGAAAGATGCTGCTGCATAAAAACAATATATCAGAAATCTTTAGTAAAACATTAACAGACATACATCATTTGAATGTCACACATTAGAAAACACATTAAATGAAGGAAACAATTTCACCACAAGTACAGAACAAGTCAGAAGTGTACAATGTGTAATACCATGAACATTAAGCAAAATAATAAAGAAAAACTAAAGTGAGTTACTAGCTAGATTTTTCTGGGTAAAGCAAGAGAATTCATACACTTACTTGGATGTGATTCAAAGCTAGTATAGATTAGTTATCTTGAAAATACAGAAAATCATTCTAAAATATCAGAACATGAAGTATACAAAGACAGTATAGCAATAAATAAAGATAATTTAAAACTAGATATCGAGACTCTTTCCATCGGAAGCAATGTTTGGAGTTTTTGCTGGTTGTTCTAAAGCTCCTCTCAGGGTCACCCAATAAGGCCCTCCCAAGCACTGGCCACCCTCCAATGTACTTATTAAGGCATTGAATTGGCACCTTCTCAGCAGTTGATATAGCCTCAGGAACTCTCTCGTCTACTTTTACACTCTACCTAATGATATATAGTGGCTATCTCTTGTATGTCACTTGTATCTTTTTATCTTCTACTCTCGAGCCCCATTGTCCTACTCTTTTGCACTTACGGACATTAAAAAAAATTATCATACATTTTTTCCAAGGAAAACCTTGCAAGCAATCCCCCAGGAACTTCCCACATTTCAGGATGGTGCCCAGTGTAAACCCATCAGTGCTGATTACAGAGTCAGATCAGGTAGGGACATCAAGTGGGCAGGCAGCAGAATCAGGCAGCCAAATATGATGCATTTATTCTTAACGGAATAGGTTGACAACTTGATAGTAGAAACAAAAATATGAAAAAGATAGTTTGATCATGGAAAATCAGTTTTACTGGAAGGGTAGCTGCATTTAATAATGTAGCTAGTAACATATCATCTTCTTATTAGTAACAGTGGATTCTTAATATTTTCTCCAGATTCAGAAACCTTCATACATCGACACCAATATGAATGTATTGAAACACTGTTCAGGAGAAAGGTAGAATTTGAAGTAGTGGAACTTCCACAAAGGTTTAATGACGAACATGCAAGAAGTAGTTCGAGTCAAATCTATTTTGTAATTCACTTTATTAATAAAGTGAGTCTGCCGTTGAATCTAACAAAGTGCATTTTTATTACACTAATGATTTCTGCAAATTTAATAACAGCTTGTTTATTTGAGAACATAAGGACAGCATTCACCTAGGGTTTCGAAATTTACAATTTTCTTTGGATTTTAGTTCAAAAAGGAAAGTTAGATTTTAATTCAAAAAAGGAAGCTAGCTTTTAAGTCAAAAGGAAAGTTAGACAAATTGGCTAGCACAAGTGGGGGACAGGGAATTTAAGTATCATCTAACAGCTCAGATTCAAAGCCCAAAGGTGGAAAGGTTATTCAATTTTCTTTGGATTCGGAACAAAGAAAAGTCAAACAGATTGGCTAGCACGGGGGGGGGGTAATAATCAGCTCATGTTCAGAAGCTGCTCTATCAAACTTATTTAAAAAATTAACACAATAATATCCTACTTGGAATAATTCCAATTTGACTCTATCAAACTTGATTAAAAAATATGAAAAGGTGCCACATCCAAGCTATGAACAATTTGTTGTGCCAACAGGAAACAAAAATAGTGTATTATACCTTTTATTTATAACAGAGCAACAACAGTGAATATGTACGGGAAGTCAGTGGGGCAAACAGACATGAAACAGGAGGCAAAATAGACTATTCAAAAACAACATGAGAATAGAAAGGAGTAAACAAGTAGGTAAAAAGAGAGGGGCATCAAAGAGAGAGAAAGGACGTGCTAGAGACACCTTCTGAGGAGCTTAAAACCTAAAACAACTCAGTATCACAGTTCAAATTTTGGAGGACTGTATTATGATTTTACATCCAAGGTTCCAAACTTTATGAATTTACAGCTCATTAGAAAATCTCACAATCTCATTGTTAAAAGGTATAAAGCTTCTCATTAAAATTTGTAGCATAAGTCCAGATATTTGACAGAAAAGAGATTAAGATATAAATATGAACCTTACAGAAAATGCACAATGCCATTTAAAAGCGGTCAGCATTATAAAAAAATTACATAGATGCCTGAAATTTCATATAGGCCATTAACTTGGCTACCAAAATATAATAATTGACAAAATGAGCAAACATTTCTCTCAGTAACTTTGAATTGTCCAACAATGTAGAATCGGAGATCAAATGAGGCACATATTTTAGAAATTTTTGGAAGCATTTAGTTGTCCTTTCAGATGTGATGATAAGCAATGAATCGATGATAGGATCCAAAGGCTGATTAATTAATGTGAAAATTCAAGGAAATGCTAGATCTACTTTCTCTAAAACAAAATTTCTAAATTGTGTTGTTTATTGAGGCTAGGTATCAGAAGCCATTAAAATTAACACCTTGCACATTAATTGGTCCAACAGCCTACTATAAGTAACCAACCATACATAGGATTTTGGTCTTCCTATGCCTAGTGTTTTCCAATCCTTTTCTTTTAGTGTCTGCAGGCCAGAGATAGATAAATAGGGAGAACCTCAAGCCAAGACAAGGGAATCAAACCTGCCTGTCATTACATATAAGTTTTTCTGCTTTCTATATGCTGGAAGATAAGTAGAAGTTAAATATAACAACACGAATATACATGATATTTGATATTGACGGAAATATTACTCTTTCAAAATAAACTAACAAGAAGAAATAAAACAGGGAATTATAGAGACAGCAAATTCTCTTGAAAACTGGTATTAAAGAAAGTTGCAGATTACTGGGGTTGCTGAAATGTGCCTGTTAGCATTAAGAACATGCATAGAAAGTTACCAATCATCTAATATGTACACAAGCATAGATCCATCTTATCTCTAGATCTATTAAGCACTGAGAGGGATCAAAAAAGAAGTGAGATGCAAACCTCTAGATGGTTAAAATATCCAGATTTTAAATGGATCTATCTGATGTGCTCTCTCTCTCTCTCTCTCTCTCTCTCTAGACATATATATGATTGACTACGCAGCTCACCTTTGAGATTGAGAGTGTGAGTTGATACAATACCACAAGGAATGGTACCAAACAGAATTGTCTTAGATTTCCCTTCTTCCAATAGTTGATATGATTTCATTTTTATAGTGTTATTTTTTATAGCCCACAATAGATTTATTTTACTATATTTCTAGTTTTGTATAACTAATTATATTGGGCCAACAGATGTTAAATAAGCATTACAAACAGAGAGATGGGACAGACATTACAATCTCTTCAATACTGGGCTGTGAATACACCTAACTTGCTGTAATAATGTGGAAGCCAATAATATCTATACCTCTTAATTCATCAATCAATGGGGCACAAGGTGAGGAATTTGTATTCATTCTTGAGATTTAATAATATAATTAAAGGCAATGGTCCAATGTCTATGCATACAAATTTTCTATGTGTCATGACAAAAACCAATCATACAGCAACTGGGTAGATTAAAAAAGCAGAAATAGTGGGAGGAGATAGGCCCATACCTCATATGAACAGTAGAAATGCTTATTCGCACAGTTCTCCGGGATAATTCGTGAAACATGAAGAACCTAAAGAACAGCCTCTCTAGGAAATGCAGAATCAATATCCAGGAAATTAACATCCAACTGCACTTCCTTTCGTCGCTTGACATACTTCTCAAAGAATGAATCAAAATGACTAAAAAGATCAACCCAGTGATTAAAATCGCCCTGCAAACACAGCAAATATTATTAATGAAATAAAACAAACACTCTATCATAGAACTTCAACTACAAAATCAATAACAAGACCAATGGCAATGTGAAAAAACATACCTTCTCATACTCCCAACAGAAGGTTTTAAGTGGGAGTTCTATATTTTCCAAAGGAACACTAAGAACACTATTGATGAAGTATCTCGCTTTTGGAGGCTGAAAAGTACCAAAAAGTATCATCACTACAATGCAGAATACAAATAAATTCTTAATAAAGTGAAAGTAAAGATCAACAGTAAGTGTCTTTTTAATGATTTCATAAGTAACAAACTAAAAAACACAAACAGCAGGATTTCCATGCTAACAGATCCAGAATCCAAATAAATCAATAACTCAACTCAAATGATAAAAATGACTGTATAGGATATATTAATAAAAGTGCACCTGACAAACAGACAGCCTTCTCACGGTATCCTCACTCGTTCGTGCAAGGCAAAGCAATTTGGAGGCAGGACCTACACTTTCCCTCCCCGGTGTGGGCAAATAATGCTAAAAGGTGAATCCTTCCGCGCCTTATGTGAATTTTGGGTGCTTTTCTTTGTTTGTGTGAATGACCTCTTTTGACTAACGCGCTGTTGGTTAAGCGACGATTATGAGACTAGCCATCGCTTAACCGACACTTGTGGCCATATTTATAAAAAAAAAATGTATCTTTGTGATTTTTTGTAAGTTTGAAAGGAGAAATCCACATGCTGTCGAAAAAAACCGTCGGATTTTGGATCGAAATGTAGTAGTGAGGCATGCAAATAAAACTTTTCATTGAAGAAAACTGAGCCTGCTCATTCTGGATTTGTGATCATTCTAAGTGAATCAAGTGCACAGGTGAATTCGATGGAGGGAACTAGCTGAAGTAAGTTTGAGGGGATAAGTGCTGAAGAATGAACTAGTGTAGTTATTCTAAGCTGAGTTCATACTGTTGTAGGAATAACTGAGTTACTACTAAACACTCAGTGGAGTTACAGAGCATCTCAAGACTACATCTCTCACTCAGTATTCTACCAAGAGGACCAGGAGACAAGCTTGGGGGTCCTGACAATTGCACTCCAGCTCTTCTCTAGGAGTTGGTTGGGAGGAACAACGTCCTTAAGCTGTTGTCACCTCATCTATAATTCCAGGTTTTGCTTAGTTCAGTTATTTTATTTATTCACTACATCTGGAAAGTTTATGAGTTTTTCATTAATATAGTATATTGTTGTTTTATTTCTGTTAAGGGATAAATAGGAGAATTACATATGTTGTGAAAATTAGTAATTAACTAGATTAGGGTAAATTAGTAAAGAAATTTCTGAGTAAATTGATGGATAGGAAAAATTAACTAAACTGTATTTTTCCACACCTTTTGCAAGGCAATACTCTAGTATAGTTGGTTTAATTATTTTCAAATAAGTAGATTCAATAAAATATGAATGCAGACGCAAATGATTACTATTTACAAGGTTTTGTGTAAATTTATTTATAGAACTTCAGCTGTATTTGTATTATTTACTTAAAGTATTTAAATAAACTAAATAAAGATAGAAGAATAAGCCTAAGTATTACACACTGGTTTGTGTACAGTAAAACCAGTTAAGATACATACTATAAACCTAGTATATAATCATATTAGATTTTGTAGGAAAAATAAATTATCTAGACTAAGTTAAACTTAGCAAAACAATAAGACTAGGTTAAATATTTTCCAATTTAGCTCACTTATGTAAAAATGTAAACTAGGGTTACTGAAATAAAAATACTAGATCTATAAACCATTAAAAAGAATTAGGGTTTACAAAATATATATTCTTTACAACAAACTAAATTCAAAATTTATAACACCAAAACCTAGCAGTATATTCCAGAAAAACATAAATACATTTATTCAATAATAACATTCTTAATCCTATTTCCAGAATTTTATTGCACTATTATTAATTTTTCTGCTATCAAAATATTTCCTTCCGAAAGGTCTTCAAATTTTATTCTTTTTTTTTATAAGAAAACAAAATTTTCTTGCTGAACTATTTAACCCTAACCATGGAAAGTAAATAACAATAAAAATAGCTAAAATAAACCAAATATACATAAATGTAAACCAAACAGAGATACTGCTAATTTAGCCTTAAGCTGTGAAAATCCTTTTAATATTAAAAAGGAAATTGAACAAACTGAGTCTCGGCTCACAGCCTTTATTTATCAATCAAAGCTTAAAAGCTTACATAAAAGTATCCATACTTAAACAGGGTTCACAAAATTGAAAAAAGCATCTGTTCAGCTACGAAAACCTTTTACCAAAGCGAGAAGAGCTGTAAGAACAACCATCAAAGTTTCCTTCAAAACCCTAATTGAATCCTCATGAAATGACCCATTAGCCCGACAGTAAAGTCACGGCTTCAAGCCATCTTTAAAAATTATCACCATATATTCAACTAAGGCCAAGAAGGCTCAAAACTAAAATATGTAAGTCACGGCTGTGAAAGCCCTTACCCACTCATTACAATAGCCACTAGGGATTTTAAAAATAGAAATTAAAGGAACAAACAAAGTAACTAAATGACCACGATCGAACAAACAACCACAACCCATGGCGGTGCCACCATTTTCCACCATACATTTTGTGCAGGGGAAACCCCATGTGAAACAAAGGCTTACCAGTGTGGACGCCCTCATGGAAGCCTGTGGATAGAGTTCTTCAACTTCAAGCTCGAATCTGGAGATCCTACATAGGGAAAACCCTAATTATGTTAGTTACTTTTATTTCACAAAATAATAATTAAAAATTGTGCCAAACAAGCTGTAAGGAAAACAGTTACGTTCTTACCTTATGGAGTCGCACAATTGTGAAGTCATGGAAAGCCACCCGAGCCTCTTTTGTTTGTACACAAGTTAAAGTGGAGCACTGCAAAAAGGGAAAGTGCAGAAATCAATGTTCAAATGAAAATCCTCATCCAGGATGAGAAAGTTTCAAACCCATGATACGAAAACCAACTGTAAACAAGAACCTAGCACTCTTCACTCAATGACTCCCTTCACACTGGTTACAGCCATCAACACTCACACAGAACTAAAACTCACTCAGAAAGACAACGGTGAAGACATCCCAAACCCCAATACTACTTACACAGGAAAAAAACCACCTCACAATGGCAATCAACTTCTTAATCACCCTTCTACACCAGGTCGTTAAGGCTCACAAAGGCCTATGTGCATTTTAATGGAGCTTCGACATCAAACATGGTGTCCATGAGCTCACAGCTCGACCACTCCACAGCCCATACTAAAACAAAGTGCATTTTCAATCACCAACCACATGTCCATCAAATAATTTGCAATTATGGGTATCGAGCTATAGTTTGAGAATCTTGTTTTATAACCTGCATAATCATTTAGGATACAAGTAAAAACCTTATAAAACCTGTATAGAGAATATTTAACCTCGTGTGAGTCTTGTTTTATAACCCTAGATGTTGTAATTGGGAGGTATTATTTTACACAAGAGATTTATACATAACTTTAAAATATTTATGTTTTCTCATTGATAAACAACGTTACTTTTGGGTGTAGCATAATA
Organism: Pseudotsuga menziesii; assembly: GCA_001517045.1. Lineage (NCBI taxonomy): Eukaryota > Viridiplantae > Streptophyta > Pinopsida > Pinales > Pinaceae > Pseudotsuga > Pseudotsuga menziesii. The sequence continues at coordinate 112,720 of LPNX010760046.1, read as the reverse complement.
TATACAAGAGAGCAATTCACATATTATAGAAGAATTTAATTATAGAGATATCCAAGTTAGGTCTTAATCTAAACATGGTTTAAAATTTCAAATACATGCCTTGTCAACAAAATAAGGCTCATATACAATAAGATTTCTGACACACGAGAAACAAATATAAATACTTGGTTAAGGAAAATCTTAACCTAGAATGATTAACGTAGAAAGAACTCAATCAAATATAACAAGTACATTATACCAAACACTGATGATAGATATATAGTCTTGGTCGCAAAAATGTCTAACATATCTTCCCATTTATAGAATTCTTAGGCTACTATGCTCTCTTTGGCTGAAGTAGAACTGTTCTTAATTTACACCATCTCAAAATGAGATATAAGTCTATAACCAAAAATACAAGAAAGAAGATTAATGGAACAAATAGTGTGGTGGTAAAATTGACTGCACTAAACCCATTCTTTCACAATAGTGTTATCAAAATCATTTATGTGGTTAATAACATTAGAAATACCAATAATACCTTTTACGAGGTCAAGCTGCAAACAACAATTTTAACTAGCTAATTATCCTATGCTAGTCGAGTATTATTCTCGATCTGGAAATTTTACTGGTAACAAAACTGTTTACCTGTTTAAGAACCTATAAAAGAAGCATCACTTCACTTCGTTAGCTGTAAACTAAGTAATCCTCGATCTCATCTAATATTCTTCCCTACTTGACAAAAGAAAGTAATAACACAATTAGCATCAAATTAAGATGCAGTTTCTTTTCTTGCCTTCTAAAACATAAACTGCTGTGTTAACATCCCTAACATAGTAATTTAAGATAAGCTATTAACTTATATAAAATTAAAGAAATATAATGCTCATTGTTAAACATTACTGTTTGAATAACCGCTAACAGTTATTGGTTCTTTGGCAATGACATCCTTGAACATTTTATGTTACATGAAAAATTTTAAATTTTTTATGAATTTGTGGGTTATTACATGTGGTATTAGAGAACAAGGTTCAGACACTAGGTATGAATGTGGCTCAACTTGCATCAATAAAATAGTAGATTTAAAACATGCATACTGATTTTTACTTTTCTTTTGAATTATACTTCCAGAGAATTTTTCTGAGATAGCTACAGGTATGGAAAGATTGGAAGAATATGCGGATGAGTCCCCATTTACTGAATGAAGTAATTCTAAAAGAGAACCTATACAAGAAGAAATAACTAATAACTCTTCTGAATTATTAGAAACGGTCAAGGAACTAAGAACATAGATGGAAATGGTCAAAAAGGAAAATGAGAGGATTTTGAGAGCTCAGGAGGAGCTAAATTAGATTTTAATGGAAAGATTTCAAAATGAGGAAAAATATAAATGAACAGAGTTTGAAGATATGCCTTGCCAACATAAATATAAAAAGACTAAACAATTTAAAATAGAAAGTAGCTCATCTTCTAAGGTTTATGGGGATCCACATAAAAAGAATTATCAATATACTAGTGATAGGAGTGAAGATAATCATCATACAAGAAAGAGAAAGTTTAAACCTTACGAAGAAATCTCTCGAGAATTCAAGAAAATTAAGTCGCCAACCTTTAATGGTGAAACTGAGAAGGGAGAAGAGGCTGAATCATGGTTGTCTGGGATGAAGAAATATTTTCAAAATTATAATTACTGTAATTAGCTAAAATCTATAATGGCTTTTTATAACCTCACTGGGAAGGCATATATTTGGTGGCAGGACCTAAAAAGAGTAAAAGGCATTAGGGAGAAAAACATTATTTGGAGTACGTTTAAGAAATATTTTAAGAAGAAATTGTTGTCTGAACAGTACTATGAGGAGCAGGCTAAGGAATTTTATGAATTAAAACTGGGAACAATGAACATGAAAGAACTAAACAGTAAATTTCTAAGTCTGCTTAGATATGTGCCATATATTGTGGATGAGAAGTCTAAGGTACAACGGTTTTTAAGTTGCTTACCCTTTCATATAAAAGACAAAATTGAGTATGACAATCCAAAAACTTTAGAAGAAGCAATGAGAAAGGAGAATTTATGTTATGAACAGAATCGTAAAAAGGAAAGTATGACAAACTGGAAACCTAAAAGAACTAATAATTTTGAACAAAGGATGAAAGGTTTTGTACCTAACCGAAATTTTAAGAATAATAATACACAAAATTTTCCTAATAAAAATTTCCAAGGGAATACAAGTAATTCACAGATAAATCCAAATGGTCAAAGAAATAAATAATCTGTTAATAATCACAATAACTATACCAAGAATTTTGAATGAAAGGAACCAGTAACATTAGAGGAAATTTCAATATAAAATCGACCTTTCAAAAATAATACAAATTCCATGTCATCATGTATTAGCCAATCAAAATGCTTTAAAATTCACATAGGGGGCACCTCTTAAACAAATTTTTAATATAAATTTGGGGATAGGTATCATAAAAAACTACTTTTTTTGTTCCTATTGTCGACATATCTCCCTATTCTTTTACTCAAATTTCGATCGGGAGAGATTGTTAGATGCAGAATTAAATTATGCATCCAACAAGTACCCACTTGGAATACTTTTTACGGGCCTCGCTACCCCAAAAACAAGAAATACATGAACAAACGTGATGATGACATCATCATCATGTTTTTTCAAGTAGTTCTTGTTTTTGGAGTAGCAAAACCCGTCAAAAGTATGATGAGTGAGTACTCGTTGGATGTGGAATTTAATTCCGCATCCAACAAGCTCTCTCGATCGACATTTGAGTAAAAACACAAGGCGATATGTCAAAAATATGAACAAAAAAATAGTTTTTTTATTTTCTTCCTCCAAAATTAATAAATATTATTTTATTATTTTAACTATTATTTTATTAATTTTTCTTAGGAGGCCCATTTTGAGTTGAAATTTCCTCTAATGAGTGCTCGAAATGTAATGGTTCTCATTATGCATCAGTTTGCCCCAACCGGAAGAAGACTGTTAGCAACATACATACGATACAATAGGAGATGACTATGAGTGATATAGAAAGGATAATGCCCAGGATCAATGCAGCACTAGAGGCAGATGGATTACCAAACTTCCATGGTGGAAGTGGATGGTAAGCTGAATCAAATACCTATATCTATTTTAATTGATCCAGGGGCTAGTTTAAGCTATATTTCTCCTGATTTAGTAGAAAAGTGTAAGCTATCAGTAGAAAAGTTTACAAAGTCTTGGTTAGTCCGGCTAGCTACTGGTGCAAAGAGAAAGGTGACCAGTTTTGTTAAGAATTGTACTGTAAAAATGGACCAGTTTGAAACATATGCTAAACTTAATGTTTTACTTTAGGTTCCTATAATATGTTAATTGGTATGGATTGGTTAGAACTACATAGGGTAGTCCTGAACTGTTTTGATAAAACATTTACTTGTGTAAATAACGATGGAGAACTAATAAATGTAAAAGGAATCACTAGGAAAACAACTATAAGACAAATTTCTGCTTTGTAACTTAAGAGAGTTGTTCAGAAGGGCTGTAAAGCCTTTGTTGTAACAATAATTAATGACAAAAATACTAATAACAAAGAGAAATTAAAATTGGAAGATATTTCGATCATGAGGGAGTATTCAGATGTATTTCCAGAAGAAATTCTGGGATCTCCTCTGAAGCAGGAGTTAGACTTTACTATTAAGCCAGTACCTGGTGCAGTGCCCAGCTCAAAAGACCCTTATCGAATGAATATACTGGAATCAAATGAACTAAAGTCATAGTTAAAAGAACTCATTGATAAGAATTATATTAGACCCAACGTGTCTCCCTGGAGAGCACCTGTTATTTTTGTTAAGAAGAAGGACGAAACTCTACGATTATGTATAGATTACCGTCAACTAAATAAAATGACTATAAAAAATAGATATATGTTCCCCCGCATAGATGATCTGTTTGATCAGCTATGTGGAGCAATGATATTCTCGAAGATTGATTTACAATCTGGTTACTACCAGGTCCGAATCAATGATGAAGACATCTTTAAAACAACTTTTAGGACCAAGTATGGTTATTACGAGTTTTTTCTTATGCCATTTGGGCTTACTAATGCCCCAGCTATTTTTATGTGTCTGATGAATAATGTAATGCATAAATAGCTTGATAAGTTTGTGGTCATATTCATTGACGACATCTTAATTTACTGAAATTCTGAAGAAGAACATAAAGAACATTTAAAAATTGTCTTACAAGAGTTATGAGAACATCAAATCTATGCAAAATTTAGTAAATGTGATTTCTTTAAGGATACGATACAGTATCTGGGTCATGTGGTGACTAAAGAAGGAATTTCTATTGATCCTGAAAAAGATAAAGGCAATCGAAGAATGGCCAGTCGCAAAAGACGTAATTGACATACGATCATTCATGGGGATCACTGGCTATTATCGAAGGATTTTCAAGAATTGCAAATCCTATAACTTCTTTACAGAAAAAAAAGGGAAAAAATTTGAGTGGAGTCAAAAGTGTGAAGATAGTTTTAAAAAGTTAAAAACATTATTAACCACCACACCAATCCTAAGAATTGTTGACCCTAATAAAGATTTTATAGTATGTACTAATGCATGCAATGATGGTTTAGGTGGATTTTTAACCCAGGAAGGACACGTCATTGCTTATGAGTCTAGGAAGCTGAAGATTCATGAGAAAATTTATGCAACCTATAACTTAGAATTGGCTACTGTCATACATGCCTTAAAAATGTGGCGTCAACATTTAATCAGAAGGAAGTTTATATTAATGACAGATAATAAAAGGTTAAAATATATGTTGGATCAACCTAAATTAAATGCTAGGAAAGCTAGATGGATAGCTTTCCTTAGCGAATACAATTTTGAAATCCAACATATTAAAGGAAAGGAAAATAAGGTTGCTGATGCTTTAAACAAAAATGCAAAACTGAATTTTACAGCAGCAATCAACACTTATAAAACATATTTAGACAAACAACTAGAAGAAGGAATAGGACAAGATGAAAATTATCGGAAATTACAAGTAAAGGTAAGAGAAAATTCAATTGAAAGTTTAAGTATAGGGTATAGTTTAAGCGAAAAAGGATTATTATTATATAAAGATAGACTATACGTACCTAATGTACATAAGATTAAGTTGCTGATTTTAAACGAAATTCATAAGACCCCTTATTCAGGGCATCCAGGTTATTAGAAAACTATAACTATGCTAAGAAAGGATTATTTATGGCCAAACATGAAAAATGAATTGGCAGAATACATTGCTAAGTGCTTTGAATGTCAGCAAGTAAATACTGAACATCAGCATCCAGCTGGGCTACTTCAGCCATTACCTATTCCTAGCTGGAAGTGGGAGATAATTAGCCTTGATTTTATCACCAGACTACCTAGAAATCAAAATTTGAATGACTCAATAATGGTTGTTGTCAATAAATTAAGCAAGGCAACTCATTTTATACCTATAAAAACTACTTATAAAGATGCAAATATTGCTGATATTTTCTTAAAACAAAATTTTCAATTACATGGAACACCGAAAGTAATAATTTCAGACAGAGACCCTAAGTTTACGGGCAACTTTTGGAAGTCTTTGTTTAAAAGATTAAATACTACATTAAACTTTAGTACCTCTTTCCATCCTCAGACAAATGGAAAGACTAAAAGAGTAAATCATGTATTGGAGGATCTTCTCAGAATGTATGTAAAAGAACATCCAGGTAAATGGGAAGATTACTTACACCTCGTAGAATTTGCTTACAATAATCACTACCAAGCCTCAGCAAGATATAGTCCATTTGAAATTTTGTATGGCAGGAAGTGCAATACCCCCATCTCATGGAGTAATCCAGTTGATAGGATAGTATTAGGACTTGAATTATTAAAAGAGATGGATTTAATTGTAAAACAGGTACAAGGTAACTTGAAAGTTGCGCAAGATCGACAGAAAAGTCAAGCAGATCTTAAACGAACTCAAAAGGAGTTCCAGGTAGGTGAACATGTATTTATTAAGGTAAGACCTAAAAAGATTTCTCTGAGATTAGGAATTTGTGCTAAGTTAGCACCTCAATATTGCGGACCGTTTGAAATATTGTCCAGAATAGGATAGGTAGCATATCAGTTAGCCTTACTGCCAAACTTAAAGGTTCATAATGTTTTTCATATTTCTGTATTAAAAAAAAGATGCACATGATGCTACTCATGTTATTAACTAGAATGATGTGCAGGCGGAGCCCAAAGGATATTTTCTGGTGGAATCGGATTGTATCCTCGAAAGGAGGGAGATCTCGCTTTGGAATCACACCATTGGTCAGGTGAAGGTGCAATGGAAGCACCTTAGTCCAGAAGAAACCACCTGAGAATTGGAAATTCATATGCATGAAGCATCTCCAATTCCATTTCAGGGAAATTCTGAGGACAAAGAATAAATAACATCGAGGACGATGTTATAAATTAAGGGGGTGTGTATGTCACATGCCCCAATTTGCAAAACAATTTTATTTTTCTGAGGAACATTATGTTATATTTTATGTTAAAGTTTGTAATTAATGACCAAGTGGGGTCAAGGATAATCTAATGTATTGCAAAATATTTTATTAATAAATAAATGAAAGATGAGACAACAGCTTAGGGAACCTATTAAATGAGTGTTTTACTGGTCACCTAGTGGAGGAGGCTGGGTTGAGAGAAAATTAACATGTGGAAGCATCCTCAAACTACTTCTAGCTATTGCAGGTGGCAACTTCCCTATTTTTGTGGTCATGATTCCCTAAGAAAGTGGAACAGGAGTAGGTGGCTCATTAAGTAAAAAACTGACCCAAAATACCTAGGCATGCAAATAAAACTTCCCATTGAAGACAGCTGAGGCTACTCATTCTCGATTTGTGATCATTCTGAGTGAATGAAGTGCACATGTGAATTCGATGGAGGGGACTAGCTAAAGTAAGTTTGAGGGGATAAGCGCTGAAGACTGAACTAGTGCAACTATTATAAGCTGAGTTCATACTGCTGTAAGCAGAATTGAGTTACTGTTGAACACTCAGTGGAGTTGCAGAGGATCTCAAGACTACCTCTCTCACCCAGTACTCTACCGGGAGGACCAGGAGACAAGCTTGGGGGTCCTGAGAATTGCAGTCCAACTCTTCTTCAGGAGTTGGCTGGGAGGAACAGCCTCCTTAAGTTGTTGTCACCTCATATATACTTCTAGGTTTTGCTTAGTTCAGTTATTTTATTTATTTAGTGCATCTGGAAAGTTTAAGAGTTTTTCATTAATATAGTATATTGTTGTTTTATTTCTATTAAGAGATAAATGGGAGAATTATATATGTTGTGAAAACTAGTAATTAACTAGACTAGGGTAAATTAGTAAAGAAATTTCTGAGTAAATTGATAGATATGAAAAATTAACTAAACTGTATTTTTCAACTCCTTTTGCAAGGCAATACTCTAGTACAGTAGGTTTAATTATTTTCAAACAAGTAGATTCAATAAAATATGAATGCAGACGCAAATGATTACTATATACAGGGTTTTGTGTAAATTTATTTATAGAACTTCAGCTGTATTTGTATTATTTACTTAAATTATTTAAATAAACTAAATAAAGATAGAAGAATAAGCTTAAGTATTACACACTGGTTTGTGTGAGAGTAAAACCAGTTAAGATACATATTATAAACCTAGTATGTAATCCTATTAGATTTTGTAGGAATAGTAAATTATCTAGACTAAGTTAAACTTAGCAAAACAGTAATACTAGGTTAAATATTTTCCAATTTAGCTCACTTACGTAAAAATGTAAACAAGGGTTACTAAAATAAAAATACTAGCTCTATAAACCATTAAAAAGAATTAGGGTTTCCAAAATTTCTATTCTTTACAATAGAATAAATTCAAAATTTATAACACCAAAACCTAACAATGTATTCCAGAGAAATTACATAACATAAATACATTTATTCAATAATAACATTCTTAATCCTATTTCCAGAATTTTATTGCAGTATTATTAATTTTGCTGCTATCAAAATATTTTCTTACGAAAGGTCTTCAAATTTTATTCTTTTTTTTATAAGAAAACAAAATTTTCTTACTGAACTATTTAATCCTAACCATCGAAAGTAAATAACAATAAAAATAGCTAAAATAAACCAAATATACATAAATGTAAACCAAACAGATATACTGCTAATTTAGCCTTAAGTTGTGACAATCCTTTTAATATTAAAAAGAAAATTAAACAAACTGAGTCTTGGCTCACAGCCTTTATTTATCAGTCAAAGCTTAAAAGCTTACATAAAAGTATCCATACTTAAACAAGGTTCACAAAATTGAAACAACCATCTGTTCAGCTATGAAAACCATTTAACAAAGCGAGAAGTGTTGTAAGAACAACCATCAAAGTTTCCTTCAAAACCCTAATCAAATCCTCATGAAATGACCCATTAGCCTGACAGTAAAGTCACGGCTTAAAGCCAACTTTAAAAATTATCACCATATATTCAACTAGGGCCAAGAAGGCTCAAAACTAAAACATGTAAGTGACGGCTGTGGAATCCCTTACCCACTCATGACAACAGCCACTAGGGATTTTAAAACTAGAAATTAAAAGAACAAACAGAGTAACTAATGACCACACCCGAACCAACAACCACAACACACGGTGATTCCATCATTTTCCACCATACATTTTGTGCAGGAGAAACCGCAGGTGAAATCAAGGCTTACCAGGGTGGATGCCCTCATGGAAGCCTATGGATAGAGTTCTTCAGCTTCAAGCTTGGGTCTGGAGATCCTGCACAGGGAAAACCCTAGTTTTGTTAGTTACTTTTATTTCACAATATAATAATTAAAAACTGTGCCAAGCGAACTGTAAGGAAAACATTTACATTCTTACCTTATGGAGTCGCGCAACTGTGAAGTCGTGGAAAGCCACCTAAGCCTCTTTTGTTTGTACACAAGTTAAAGTGGAGCACTGCAAAAAGGGAAAGTGTAGAACGTAGTGTTCAAATGAAAATGCTCAGCCATGGCGAGGAAGCTTCAAAACCATGATACAAAAACCAGCTGTAAACAAGAACCTAGCACTCTTCACTCAATGACTCCCTTTACACTGGTTACAGTCATTAACACTCACACAGAACCAAAACTCACTCAGAAAGACCATGACGAAGACAACCCAAACCCCAATACTCCTTACACAAGAAAAAAACCACCTCATGATGGCAGTCATCTTCTTAATCACCCTTCTACAACATCTCTTTAAGGCTCACAAATGCCTGTGTGCATTTTAATGGAGGTTCAACATCAAACATGGCGGCCACGAGCTCATAGCTCGACCACTCCACAACCCAAACTAAAACAAAGCATGTTTTTAGGGTTTGAAGACAGTTATATGGCGTCTCAAGGTCAACAAAAACCCTAAGCTTCAATCACCAACCACGTGTCCATCAAATAATTTGCAATAATGGGTATTGAGCTATAGTTTGAGAATCACGCTTTATAACCTACATAATCATTTAGGATACAAGTCAAAACCTTATAAAATATGTATATAGTATCTTTAACCTATTGTGAGTCTTGTTTTATAACCCTAGACCTTGTAATTGGGAGGTATTATTTTACACAAGAGATTTATACATAACTTTAAAATATTTATGTTTTCTCATTGATAAACAACGTTACTTTTGCGTGTAGCGTAATATATACAAGGGAGGAATTCACATATTATAGAAGAATTTAATTATAGAGATCTCCAAGTTAGGTCTTAATCTAAACATGGTTTAAAATTTCAAATACATGCCTTGTCAACAAAATAAGGCTCATATACAATAAGAATTATGACACACGAGAAACAAATATAAATACTTGGTTAAGGAAAATCTTAACCTAGAATGATTAACGTTAGAAAGAACTCAATCAAATATAACAAGTACTTTATACCAAACACTGATGATAGATATATAGTCTTTGTCGCAAAAATTTCTAACATATCTTCCCATTTATAGACTTCTTAGGCCACTATGCTCTCTTTGGTTGAAGTAGAATTGTTCTTAATTTACACCATCTCAAAATGAGATATAAGTCTATAACTAAAAATACAAGAAAGAAGATTAATGGAACAAGTAGTGTGGTGGTAAAATTAACTGCACTAAACCCATTATTTCACAATAGTGTTATCAGAATCATTTATGCAGTTGATAACATTAGAAATACCAATAATACCTTTTACGGGGTCAAGCTGCAAACAATAATTTTAACTAGCATATTATCCTATGCTAGTCGAGTGTTATTCTCGATCTGGAAATTTTACTTGTAACAAAACTGCTTACCTGTTTAACAACCTGTAAAAGAAGCATCACTTCACTGCACTAGTTATAAGCTAAGTAAGCCTCGATCTCATCTAAGATTCTTCCCTACTTGACAAAAGACAGTAATAGCACAATTAGCATCAGATTAAGATGCAGTTTCCTTTCTAGCCTTCTAAAACATAAACTGTTGTGTTAACATCCCTAACATAGTACTTTAAGATAAATTATTAACTTATATAAAATTAAAGAAATATAATGCTCATTGTTAAATATTATTGTTTGAGTAACCGCTAACAGTTATTGGTTCTTTGGCAATGACATCCTTGAACATTTTATGTTACGTGAAAATTTTTAATTTTTTTATGAATTTTTTGGTTGTTACACCTTTCGTGATTGCTAGATTAAAGAGTTTGTGTATGTGCGAGAAGAAGGCAACCCCCCTCCCCCTACCCCAATTTTTAAAATTTCTTCTTGGTAGCCTTCAATGTCTTTGGTTTTTCCATTTGTTAAACACTTAACCCCAAATTTATGTCTTCTAACAAGAAAACTTATTTTCTTGTAATAAGGGTTTGAATGTTATCTCTGATATACGAGGATTCCTAGAGATATTTAATATAGGAAATATTCCAATCTTTTAAAGAAATCATATTATATTGTTTTGTTTTGAGAGTTAGAGTTTATCTTCGGAATTTCTTAAGATCCATCTCATAACAAAATAAATTTTCTCCTATATATTTAGAACTTCTTTCGTACCTATTGGCTAGCTCAAGGTCTTTGTCTAACAAAATATTATTAGGGTTGGAATAGTTGCTTAAAACAATAAATTTGTTACTTGATGTTCGAGCATTGAAGTAACCCATCAAAAGGATATTTCCTTCCTTCCTTAGACTAGAAACATCATGTTCTAAACCATTATAAGGACAATTTTTATCTAAATTGTTTTTTTTTGTAAAAGTTGGAATTAATTGAGGGAAAATAGAAATGGGTATGTAGGTTTTTTCATCATTCATATATGTGATCTCTATTCAAATAAATTGGTTGTAAGGGTATTTCTTATAAAACCTAACATGACCGAACCAATGCTTCTATGACACAAACATTTATTCCATATCAACTATAAGACATATCCGTCAATATCAAGGACCTTGGATTCCCTTAATGCCAAGTTTCAACCATTAATATAAACTAACACACAAATAGACATGTGTCCATCTTATGAATCATAGACATAAACTAGATGTGATTCATAAGATGGACACACAAAATAGAAAAAAGAAACCAGATCAGAGGTAACATTGACACATGGAAAAAAGTTGTCATCCACCAACTATAGTGACACATGGCAGTGATGAAAATGAAAGGCGTATGAGAGGTGAGTGTTGGAGTTGTCATGAGTTGCATCTCTGATGTCTCTCGAAGTCTTATCAACTATAGACTTGAGGCTAAGTGTCAAAGCATGTAGCAGCACTAACTCACAAAGGTCTGTTGCGTTGTGAGTTAGTGCCTAGAATGCATGTTTAATAAATATAATTTTTAAAATTTTATTTAAAGGATAATTTTAATGCTTTATTGAAAGTACATAAAGCCAAAGGCAATGTCTGCTTCTGCCATGTTTTTCATGTATTCTAAAGTTTGGCTGTCCCGAAAGCAAGCTGGTGTTGTTTAATTATTGGTTGAACAAAGTCATAATGGATATCAAATATGGCAGGTAAGTCTGACCTTGCAGCACCTAGGCCTCCCAAGTTCTATATTTTTCTGATGTCAAATATGCAAAACAAGTGGTTTGTGAATTCATGATTGCATTTTTGTGTGACTTTGTTGATCTCATACTTAATTGGGGAAGGCTTAGCATTTCTACTGATAGGTTGTTAATGTGTTGTGCTATATTTGGTGGCTAAATTTTATTTCAACTCTTTTATCCAAATTCTGGCCAGTATTTGGGATGATGACAAGTGCTTTTATCCGTGGTGAAAATTAATCATTTTGTTGCTACAGAGCAATGATTATTGTGGCAGGATCATTGCTAGCGGGGGAATCNAAATTCTGGCCAGTATTTGGGATGATGACAAGTGCTTTTATCCGTGGTGAAAATTAATCATTTTGTTGCTACAGAGCAATGATTATTGTGGCAGGATCATTGCTAGCGGGTGAATCTCAAATTACTAAGATCTAACGGTCAACAATGAACCTGTAGCAACAATCATTGATATTCCACATGCTAATTAATGATTTCTTTTATCCATTTGCTAAATAAATCTAGTGAAGTTGGCACTTTGAACCATGTACCAAACCATGACTTGCCATTAGGCCTGAAATTTCAGATATGCTATTCTTGTCAAGGAGAAATTTGATGACGTTCTTAAATTTTTCTTTCCTATCACATTACGTTTTATAAAAATTCAGGAGAGTCAAATTTTATGTAAATACAGGATGGTTAAATTTGTTTGCATTTTTATAATCAAATTCATTTCTAAAAGCACTGCGATTATACTCTTTTTGTTTAATATTTGCGAGGATCAAAGGATGAACTTCATATTGTTTGTTCTACCAAGTATCTAGTTAAGTTTGAATGGAGTCTTTTGTGTGATAACTATGATTGCAGATAATTTCAAAATTAAATATAAAAATTCAACATTAACAACTTTAATAGGAAAGATACACATTTTCTTTGCGAGAATTCAACTTTAACTAAATCATATATGTTTCTCTACTTCCACATTTACTTTAATTACAATGACATGACATGACCTAACTGTGACAGTAAAATCAAAAGTAAAATATAATATTTCACAATATTAGTATCAAGATTGTTTGAACTAAAACCTAAACCATCACCTAAGTCAGGGTATTAAATCCAACATTATAAATCACTACACTTAAAGCTGAATGCAATTAACATTTAACATTGTATTGCAGAGTGACCAATATTATCCTCTTATATATATATATATATATATATATATATATATATATATATATATATATTCTCTAAGAGATGTAAATGGTTATCGTTCTCTCTATTAAAACAAAATTAGATTTACAAAGGTAAAAAATTACATTCTCCATTTATAAAATGTATATATCCTAACTAAACGATGTATATAGTTATCTTCCTCTCTATTCATTACATAATTAGATTTTCAAGCATGAAAATTTCTTTTGAGTTTGACCCAAGAGCTTGTAGGACATGTTTCAAAATTGTAATGAACAGTATATAAGAACAAGTATTGATATATTTAGAAAGGATTTTGATAGTGGAATGACAATGTAACTCATATATATTCATTATATTTGTAATTGATACACAATTGACATTACATAGATTTTCCTTATAAAAAAACGATCTTTGAGAAAAGGTGGTTTTTAAAAACAGTCAGACCTGATTTCTGGTAATTAATTGATGGGACAACAAGCCAAAATGGAGATAAACATCTATTCAGATTACCTTTTTTTCATATGCCCTAAGAACCTCAAATTTGTGCTGGAAAAGTAAAAATATAAGTGTAATAACTTAAAAAACAAGCAGGCAACACTCTAAAATATTTTTCTTACCGGTGTCTTGAATCCTATGGGAATGGATTGAAAGAAATCAAAAGGGTATTTATTCACTGTATTTGGGATTGATATATGTGGCTTTCTCTAGTTCTATGCAAGGAAACTAGAAAGATTATATATAGTTCCAATTTATTGATATAACAAAATCAACTAGATCAAACTCATCTGTAGTAGCTGCTATAAAGAATGCTTCATGTCAACAACAATTTTTTCATAAAAAAGATTTTTTTAAAGAAGGTTTTCAAATCTGCTAAGATCTTAAGAAAACACTTATGCTAAAGCCTAAAAATACAATATCTACACTCCTTATCTCAAATTTCAAGGGCCATATCTAGTTGTAATAGATTGTTGTTGGTTGTAATAAAGACTCATAATTATGGAAGTCTAAATCAAGAAGATGGGCTTATTTTGAACTCCAATGTTCCCTCCTCTTAAATCTTTGGGTTTAGAAATGCCAGGAAATCAGAAAGTTTTGGACCCTCACTTCGTAGTGTTTCCACCCAAACAACAGTTTTTGTGTAGGCACAATAGACTTAGGAAAAGAAACAACTCATTGATCGTGAGTTTATCTTACAATACGAGAACAAGACTAATTAAAGGTGATATCAGATTCAATTTAAAGGTAATACTAGATTTAATTTATAGATAGATTTAATTTACTTAAAATAGGAAAACTAATTGACACAATTTACAAAGAAAAAAAACTATAGAAAAACCAAAATTGAACTGAATCATTTATATAAAATATAAAAAAAATGATTATCATGGAGAAAACAAAACAGAAATTGGTACCTACTTGTATGCCAATGCTTGGTGACAAGTTCCAAGAATCCTCCTATAGAACTAGAACCTTCGGTGGTGTACATGGGTACCATATACTCCAACCCATCAAGAAGAAGAATAAGCGAACCTGCAACTCCCACAGGAATCTGCACATACCCAACTGGCAGTTCACAACATTGGCCAATGATGGATCCATAATAAAATCCATCCAAGGCTAACCCGTCAAGTGATTTGCCAGTCATCATCTCTAAGGACCTCCTCCTCACCCAAGTATCTTAGTCCTAGGGACGACTCTAGAGAATAAGAAGTTGTAGTCCCATTGTAAAGTGTGATTTCACTGTCTACAATGTTTGAAGACTCCACATATTCAAACGGACTGTCGGGCCCCAAAAAACCAAAATTGAAATAAGTCATAATTGAACTCTTACCTGCTTGTATGCCAATTCTCGAGAACAACTACCATATGCTATTAAACATCCTCCTCTAGAACAATAAATTCTTTCTACTAAACTCTAGGTCTCCACGATTCTTGAATCTCTGCAACCTCCCTTCAGTGCCTAAACACACAATATTTTGATTCTCTCTAGACACTTCAGAGTGGGGTGGCTGCAAACATTAATTTTAGGCTGAGTCTCATAATCAAAGGGTCAAGGTTGGAGAAGACATGTGCTCCTAGAATCCAAAACACACAAAGAATTTTGAGGAGGCTAGCAGCTTAGCTCTCTCACCCAAGGAAGGATCTGGAGGTGAAATATTGGAATCAAAAACTCGAAGAAACCGAGCTGATGGAAATAATGGTCAAGGGAGATTACTTTGGAGTTAGGTGCAATGTTATCATCGACTAAATATGGTCGTTGTGATATGACCTGAACCAAGAGAGAATACCCAATCCTCGATGCATGAGCCATCTAGTTGTTGTAGCCTATCCAGCCATACAAGGTAGAGCCTAGACACTAGAGCCATTAATTGTTTATCACAGATACCAACTCTATCTTATTTAATTCCAAGCTTACACCTATGTCAAAGAGGTATTAGCATTTATGACGGGTTGTTGAAATATTAGGCCATCATATCTACATTTTATGATTTTTCAATCCCATAAAGGCTGACGTATAAACTCCAAGCCTACCTATCAAATACGTCCTGGACTAGAAAATACGTCCTATAATTCATCGAATTTCAGGCCTTTGTGCCATCCTCCTAGCGCCTCAGTCAATCCAGCTTATCGTAGCTTGTCGGATAAATGGAGGCTTGTGCAACAGTATGCCGACCAGGGATCAAAATTGAGGCCATCAGGGCGCGTCAAAGGCCTCTCAGCCCGTCAGTGAAGTGGCATCTCAATTTTCCCCGTCATATAAAATGAAGTTTTGAATTTTTGACATTTAAAAAAAAAAATATTTATTTAAATTTAAATGACATTTAAAGGGCTGTCATTAAAATCGCGTGTCATCAATTTTTAATGGGTGACAGCCATTTATTGCCAGTCTTGACTCCTACCAGTCTACCAGCATTTACACCAGGCTACGTGTCACTCGCTCGGACTGTCTCGAGTCTCGACTCTCCAGACTCCAGGTTTAATGGCAGGCTTTCTTTACTCCAGAATTTAATTCCAGAGCCACTCTTCACTCGCCCGGGCGCCCCATCGTTTTCTTTTGAATTGTATTAGTACGCGACTCCGCTGTTCTATTATGAAGTTTTCCTGTGCGCGTTGTTCAACTTGTTTACCTTTATATTGTGTGGGAATTCAATCTGAGTCTCGTGTTCGACGACAAAGGGAAGATAAGACGGTGAAGGTCGAAGAATCAGGTCGGTTGAAGGCTCAGGGACTGAGGGATGGGCTGCAAAGGATGACTCCGGCATCCTCTCGCGAGTCGCGGCCCACTGGCATCGCTAACTGGTTCGAAGGTAGCATCACTAACTGGTGGCCCTGGTTCTAAGCTGCATAGAAGGTAGCATCGCTAGCTGGATGTACTTGGGCATGGCGGTGGTGACCTTTGGAGTCTGCACAGGTCTATCTGCATCCTATTTTCCTCTGCAGGTCTGAGGTATCCATGTTCTTCTTAGTTAATTGTTTTATGCGTTTTCCAAGCGTTTCCTTTTTCCTCTTTTGGGTTTTTCTCTCGTTGGGGTTTGCGAATTGTCAGGAATTGGGGTTTGCTTGAGATGATGCGCTGTAATTCCAATTTCCCTATGACTGTTATTCCACATGAACAATCAGGGACTCTATCATTATTCTCTCACGTAATAGGTCGCTTAACTTCCTTCATAAGAGTCCTCTGTCGAGATGCGGCATTTCTAGTGTGTCAGTGGTTTTTCTGTCATAAAAGAGACAAAAAAAGGAACGTTGTCATTCACGAGCTTCCCAGGCAGGGATCCACATCGATTCTGTGCCATTTCCTCTGGTAATGCCTTTTTTCTTGTGTAATGCACAGGATACTGCTTAGAATCAAGTTATCCGAGAGGTGTTGGAAGGTAAACAAAAAAACCCTGAGAGAGGCCTTTTAACTCTTGAAACCCGGGCGTGTGCTTTACCAGAAGCTATCGCAAAAGCATCCGTTTTCTGTGTTGTTTCATTACTCAACCATGCTTGTATTTTTGATGCATGCAAAATGCATTTTGTTGAAAGGGCAAACCCGCCTTATGAAAGGCAGCTCCGTTGCCATTATTAGGAAATTCATGGATTTGGGAGCCTTTTCTGTCCATGAAATCACCAGACGGGCTTGTACACCGAAAAAGGTTTACCTCGGGGTTCCGATTCAGGGGCATTTCCCCATAAGCAAAAATTGCATTTCAAGCATTTATAAATGATAATGTGTATAGTAAGCAACATGTTAAAATAATTTCTCAGTTCAAAAAGCTATCACCGCCAGACTCTTTCCTATCCTTTCTTATAATCTGACTGGCACGGTGGCACCTCTAGCTTTTTTATACAGATAAGAGCCTCAAGTTTTGGGAGGCTCTTAAGATGCCTAAAGCTACCATGTTTTAAGCTTGCAAGGAAAATCATTTCATAGAAAGTTCACTGAGGCATAATATCAATTATCACCTGTATGATATCGAATTTCAAAACATGAATATTGATAATATACTAAGATTAAGCAGACACGGCATAAAAACGTAGTTAAATTGCACAGAAATGTTTAATAAAATTTAGATGGGATAAAGACATAAATAAACTTACCAGCATCACGAAGAAATTTGCCATGGCTTTGAATATGGTTAAACTCGAATGAGATGTTTTGTCTGTCCATTTTCGCATTTGGATCTGGATTGAGTTGATCTCCAAGTAAATCAGCAGCTATAGCAATAGAATAATATGTAGGTTGGCGGAGATCCACGAGGCTTTCTGGTGCAGCAGGCTTTGGAATGAGAGGCCTGAGATTCGCCGATTCGCCACTTTGTTACATTGTTTTCCCCAAAACTGCTCTCGTTTTAAAACTAACTGCTATTTTCCCCTGTTTTCCCCAAAACTGCTCTCCTTTTAAAACTAACTGTTGTTTTCCCCAAAACTGCTCTCTAATCGGGGTAGTAGTAAGAAATTTGTATTTTAAGCGGAAGATCCCTAAATTCCTCAGCAGATTCAACCATTGCTGCAGCTCGCAGAGTCTACAGCCATTCCCCTATTTCCCTCAACAAATATAAGTGGGATCTCATTAACAAATCTATTGGGGCGCCCCTTAATTTTTTTTTTTTTACTGATACGTCTCCTACTCAATTTCCACAATGTGTGTGTATAGCGCGGCTTTTTTGTCTTTGGAATAGTTTTGATTATCTCAAGTATGACGGTGTAATTACATTTAGTATGATCTCCTTACTCGTTTTCTAATACAAATCAGTAAAAAACAAAAAAATTACATTTAGTATGACCTATTCATTTCAAAGAGAGTCTACTTCAAATTACTCATTTTCTAATACAAATCAGTAAAAAATAAATAAATTACATTTAGTATGATCTATTCATTTCAAAGAGAGTCAACTTCAAATTTTGATTTTTGAAGTGAGATACATTTATGCATTGGGTTATGCTACAAAAGAGTTCATTGAATACGAGCTTTTATGGCACAAAGCCAGTATTATTTTTAAAAAAAATTGTGTCATAAATTTAATTGAAATGCATTATCTTTTTAGCACATTTTTTTAATGAAGTGTGCAATTAATCTATAACTGTCATTTAAAATGTGAGTTTTTTTTATGAAGGGCTGCATGAATATATAACCTTCAATATGAAATTAAGACCAGCCCTTCAATCTTGATCCCTGATGCCGACACGATAAGAAGTTTGAAAGAATAATTTTGCTGTCAAATTGCATTTAATAACATAAGTACATGGAAATTTTAATGATTATACTCTTAAAAAATAATTTTTAATATTTTTAAAGTATGAGAAATGTAGACAATCCTCCTCGGATTTATGTTTTATCCTACAGGATGTCCTATATCAATCACAAAAGTAGAATATTGTATTTCAAAATTTCTTAAATTTATTTTAAATTTTAAAATATTATGTTTAATATTGAAATATTGTCAAAAATAAAACTAATGACCTATATCAATCAGAAAAGTAGAATAAAGTATTTCAAAAAAAATGCAAATTAATACCAGTAAAAAAAGAGTGATTACCGAGAGAGGTTAGTATGTCCTTGCGTTGGAAGGGAATAAAAAGAATAGAAGTGGAAACTGGCCATTGTATTAATACTTACTCATATAAATATCTGGTACAGAGGACAATATGTCACAAAACCCTCATTTGTTACTCAAAGATTTAAATAAGCATGCTACATAAGTGTATGTATGGAAAATCCAACCATTAACATTTACAACAAACCATTAACATCAACATTTATAACGAACCGTTATTAGAAAAGTAAAGATTATCAAATTATCAATGAACTATTATTAAACAAAATAAAGGTAACTAACATTTATAGCGAACACTTAGTATGATAATGAAACAAGCAATAATGTTGTTGGCCTAATATTTAAGTCAATATATCTTAGAATTTTGGGTGGATTACTATCTATGCTTTTTTTCATGTACGAATGAAAATGATACAAGTGTACTGTCCACATTGATTCTAACAAGAATGAGACAAGTGTACTATCCACATTGATTCTAACAAGAATGAGACAAGTGTACTATCCAAATTGATTGATTCTATGGACGTCATCCACAATTAATAATTAATAATTTAAAAATAAATAAATAAATATCTTGATTAACATGTGATAAGTAGAGTTAGTGATAGTTGTAAAAAATAAAATTAATCTTCAACTATTCAATTATTAGATATAACTACTAGCTTAACTCCATCGATTATTAGATACAACTATTGGGTTAACTCTAATGATTTTATAACTATTAGCTTAACTTCAACTCTAATCATAGTTATATTTGATAACTATTAGATACAACTATTAGCTTAACTACAATGATTCTACAACTATTAGATTAAATTCAACTCTAATTGCTTAAGGCTTAGTCCAACTGTATTTCACATCTAGGATTCTATCTAAAGTCATTTAACTTCAACTCTAATCACTTAAGGCTTAGTCCAACTATATTTCGCATCTATGAGTCTACCTAATGTGCAGTCATGTAAGATTTGAACTCCTAATAAAATCATTCGAACGCCTAATAAACTCCTCCATCTAGTAGTTGGGTATCTAGGTAATATACGCTGAGGAACCATACCTAGAGTTTCCAAGCGTGACACCTAACTAGTAAGGCCGATAAGGAAAAGAAAGCCCTTCTCCCCCATCAGAATCAATGCATTTCTCAAGTGTTATACCGCTCTTGAACGTCATGGTCATGCTGGGCTTGTCCATAGATACAACATGGTTTAGATCGCATGTGTTGATAATGACACCGGACTCTTGTAACATACCCCAAATACCTCAATAGCTTCCTGAGTTGGGAAGTGTAAAAATTCTTCTTCTAAAAACATTTAAGCACACCAAATAAATTAAAATCAATGTTTACTTAATCATAGCCATTCTTTTAGGATCATGACATACCAAATACAATTACTTTAATGCTATCCCACATAAACAAATCTTATTGAAAGACACAACCGTTACATTAGTTGCATGACAATCCTTTGCGTGAGATAACGATTACAAATTATCCATGTCCTTTAACTATGGTTAGCACCCTCTATATCGAGATACCATATTTTATACCTGATATCCTAGGCCCAACCGTTAGAGATGAGGTAAGACTCTCTTGAGTGGAGCAAACACCAACGGTTAGATTTTCTTTACATGATAAAAGAACTAACTTTAAAAGTATGCACATATACAATTGATTTACTCTACACTTGTCTTTCGAGTGTTATCCCAATTCCTTTCACCCTTGGAACACATTTTTCTGTAGCCACCACTTGAATCCATGTAACTCAACATACATATTGTAATTATATATCAGCCTATAAATCCAAGAACATAAGTTTCATAATAAACTTGAAAACAAGATAAATTAAATCCACAAACAAAGCTAACCATTACAGATACTTCTTTAATTTGACTTTAACTTGGAAGACTGAAAGCGTGTCTATGAATTTCCTCCCAAACACAGGCTCTATTTGACGTATGTTTTTCCATCTAAAGCCACCCCCGAACTGGCCAACAAATCCACTAAGGTTCGAGGTTAAAACCATAAACTCCCCAAGTTTCAAGTTAAGATAGTAGTGTAATCAAAGTGATACTTTTCCTAAGAGTATGAGACCTATAATTCTGGGTCGTCATAACATTTGAAATTTAAAACCCTTTAATCATGACTAAACCGTCATTATGTTTTGTCCATAAACAAAAGGACATGACAACATTCCTCTACACCTTTATAGTATAGTAACTCAAGCAACCTTATTTCTTTAGGGTACCGATATTGCTTAATTGAATGGATACAATTAACTACCAAAAATTTGAGAGTGCACTTTCATTAATAAGCAATGTAACTATTCCACTATTATTATAACAACCATTTCCCTACCATTTACTTATACCAAATTAGAAGTTATCAATTATCATAGGAAAAGGAAGAAAACTTGTTCGTATAATGAATGCTAATCCACTTTTATCAAATCAAGAATTTCAATATATCAATACAAAAAGTATATTAATATATTATTACTATGCGACTTTTCCATGAAAGGTTAATATCTTCAAAGTAACCAAAACATATAATAAATCTCTTTACAAATCATAAAATACTTTTCCAATGGTAAGGAATTTGAGTAATTAATTGATGACCACACTTCCACATCATTCAAAATGCAGGCGATGGTCCCTCTTTATCACAGGGTTATGATATATACATATATACATTCAGGATTGCCGAAAACCAACATATATATATATGATCTTATCAAACACAGACATACCAAAATACATCTATCATATTTTTATCAAGTATGCAGGCTTAGTGCTTTAGGACCCACTATCTAAACATAGATCCATTTATAAAAAAGAACATAAACATGTAATTGTTATAAATATCATGATCAGCACAGAGATATTTTGTCAATCCGATAAAAACGCAGGAATAATGTTCTTAAATCCAAAAACATGTAGATCTCGTTATAATCGCCGCCACTCCTTCAAGGCTTAGATCTTATTTGTTCAAAGTAAAATACAAACAAACATTCCAGCCTCAGATCTGAATTGATCAAAGTAGAAACGCAGGAAAACATTCCAGCCTTGGATTTGAATTGATCAAAGTAAAAACACAAGCAACAATCCAACCTCATATATGAATTGAGCAAAGTAAAAACGCAGGAAATTTTCCAGGCTCAGATATGAATGGATCAAAGTATAAATGCAGGAAACATTCCAGATCTATGGAAAAAACAAAACGCATTCTTACATTTCCTGCTTCACATTCATTGCAGTCAATTTATAAAAAAGCGATTTGTACGGGAAACCAATCAGAAACATAGTCAGTCTTTCCATTACCATAAAAACACGATATGTATGGGAATTCATTTATTAAAACCAAAACACAGGTAGTCTATCCCGACTGGATTCACGCAGGGTTTAAATGCATTAGATTTACATATGTGGATCAATAATGTAGAGTTAAAGATTCCTCTGTGTTTAAACCGTAGGTAAGATTCCATTTAAGACCTGTATTCAGATCCAAAATATGTTCAAAAGAAATTGCACGCATAATCTATACATTCCACAGCAAAACAATGCAAACAAACTTAAATGTGTAGATCCAAAATCTATTTAAAAGGAAAATCGCAGGCATCAACTATGCTCATATATGCAGGTCCAAAATATATTGAAAAGGAAAATCGCAAGCATTTTATAAAAATACGATTTGTACAGAGATCTATTCATCAAACCAAAACATTGAAAATCTAACAATATCGATATGTTTACACTAAGTAAAATAAATCGTGGATTTCTCACTAGATGTATATCTGGTTCTTAAATTCATACAACGATTTCACCCAACGCATCTGGTTCTTTAAAAATTAAACCAACGATTTCATACCCAATCGTGGAGGTTGCAGAGATCGACGGATCTGGTTCTTTTAAAACTACTACCAACGATTTCATACCAAATCGTGGAGGTTACATAACACAGGGATCACGGATCTGGTTTTTTTTAAATTACACCAACGATTTCATACCAACTTGTGGAGGTTGCAGAGATCAATCGGATCTGGTTTATTAATACCAACGATTCATATCTGAAAAACGCATACAAATATTACTTGCGTAGATTTGATAAACAAATACTTGTTCAGTTTATCAAATTACAGAGAGTCAAAATGAGATCTACAATATACTATCACAGGCATCCAATTTTATTTAGATAGGACTTGGCATATATATATACTCAAATAGCAAAACAACTTAGATAAGGAAAAGGCCGTTTACCATTCATTCCAAAGACAAGGTCTGGTTATTAATAAAATATATGCCAGTTACGAATCATACATGTGTGTTCATTTAACAAATCAAATGCATACCCAATCCAGGGTTATGATCATGCTACGATCCCCTTGGCGAATGTAGACTCATACTGAAAATCCTTCCAACCAAGGTTTCAATCATGCTAAGGTCCTGTTTATGGTTGATTTGTTGGTGAATCTTACCAATTCTTAAAACACCAACTATAAAACTTTTGGCTATATTTTTCAAAAAATATTTTAATTTTTAACGACTTTATATAGTTTATATAATAAATAGGCGATTTTTAGGGTGAAAAAAGTTTACCCCATCAAAATTGAGCGAAACATGGCCTCAAAAGTTGCAAAATGGTGAATCTTTTTTTGAAGAAAACCCCTAAAAATATCCCACCGGCTAAATTTCTCCCCTAAAGTTATCCCTGGTCTCCTTCGCTAATGTAAAATCTTTGTTTCCCCATCTTTTTTCCCCTTTCTTCTCAGAAACTGAGGACTTAAAAAAAAACTCTCATTCTTTTAATCATGACAATTGGCAGTGGAGACTCCACGTTTTTCCTTCCTTCCATCACATGGGACTGATGTAATACTTTTACTTTTGGTTACCACCTCTTAACTACTCTTCTCTTAAAAGAAGGATAGAGTTTTTTAAAGTTTATATAGCAAATATGTTAAGAGATATTAATGCATAACTTCAATAAGTATATATATTAATGTTTAGCTTCAATATGTTGTTAACATATTGGTCAAAGTATGTTAAGGGATATATATATATATTAGGGTTATATATATATATATATATAATCCTTCTTGGCTTTTAATACTTTTGAGAGAATAACCTTTAGTGTAACACTAAACTATGCAAATGGTTATGTTTATCTCATCATGTTTTTTTAAACATAGATCATTTTATGTATATTAAATTTAGTTCAAGTTAATACTTCGATTTTACCCTTATTATGATGAGGGTGTATTTCACCATTAAACACTGAAACGAACTTTACTTTGATACGTCATCGAAATCATGATGAAACCCAGTTGAGTTGGCTATAAGCCCAATACTTTACTCATCTTTACTCCCTCTCCCCTAGTGGATTCGTCCCCAATCATCGTTTTAGTCGTACAAAGCTTTCAGCTGCCTAACATTACTAATTTCATCCACAATGTGATGAAAGTTAAGATTAGTACTTATAATGCTTTTACTTACACTTTGTGTTTTCCAGTCGCGTACTGAGGAAATGTTACAACTCTCGACCAGAGCATACAAGTTTCGGGGAATACTATGGAAGTAGGGCGTCACAACTTTCATCTTTTGGTTCTTCCCAACGGCCACAGCAACCGAAGCAAGAAGATGCTTCAATCGGGAAAGGATCTATAAGCATTTGAAACTGTGCAGTCCGTGCAACAGTCAGAACATTGAACTACATGACTTGGTGCATAGGGATGGAATTTAATGGGTAAATGCCCGTCATGGGTCAATTTACTTGTCAAATACAGCTAAAATTTTAGAGAAACCGTCAAAATCTAGGTTAAAATATAAAAAACCTTTCAAATTTTGGTAGTTACCAGCAATTTTGACGGGTGTCCACCATTTGAAATTCCTACCCTGCTGGTGCCCTACATTTCACAATCCCTATCAGAAGCAATAAATGAGTGAAATTCCATTGAACATTATAACAATGTGACGGTGCAGACAACTTATTGTATTAACTTTGTGAGCGATAATAGTTTCTATATATAATTAAAGGTTCATAATTCTAAACCAAATCATTATGTATAATTGAGTTGCGTTCTGAATCATTCGTAGATAGATGAGTCTAATTGAAGATGACTTAGGTTGATAAAACGTTAATTTAGGCTTCCAGCGTTCAATAACCTTTCCTTATTTATTGAACTCCATTCACAACACCATTCATGACATCAAGAAATTTGTTCGCCCCGTGTACGAACTACTCCTCAAAGTTTCGACTATTACTTGGTTTAAGATGTATGTTTCCTCATAAATGGAAGAATTGCAAGCCCCGTGTACGAACTACTCCTCAAAGTTTCGACTATTACTTGGTTTAAGATGTATGTTTCCTCATAAATGGAAGAATTGCAATTTTGATAAACTAATGAAGAAAATATTAATAAAAAACAAAAATTATTAGATAATACACTTTATAAAAATGCTACACTAATCCATGATTTAATTGACAGAGGTGTACATAAACTACCTCCCTCTCCCTCTGGATTTGAACATGTGACCTCCTAAGAAGAAACACATGCTCTTAACCATTAGGCCAACCCATGATGTACTTAGATATGCCTACATATTTTAGAATTTTGGGGTGAACTATCATTTATGTTTTTCTATCTACAAATGATAATGAGGCAAGTGTACTCTATTGATTCTATGGGCATTGTCGAAAATTCTCATAATTAATCATTTCAAAAAAAATAAAAAATAGCTTAGTTAACATCTAATAAGTAAAATTTGTGATAATTGGAAAAATTAAACTTCAACTTCAACTATTTGATTATTAGATACAACTATGAGCTTAAATCCATTCACGACACAACTATTAGCTTAATGTGAACTCCAACCATGACTTTTATTGTGGATATATTAACTTTTAAATTAACTAATAGATACAGTTATTAGTTGGAAAAATTAAACTTCAACTATTTCATCATTAGATACAACTATTCGATTAATAAATACAACTATGAGCTTAACTCCATTAATGATAGAGCTATTAGCTTAAATTTAAGTCCAATCATAACTTTCATTTGAACTACAGTTACTGATATATTAACTTTTAAATTAAGTATTAGATACAACTATTAACTTAACTCCAATTATTCTATAACTATTAGCTTAACTTCAAATCTAATCACGGTTTTATTTTATTGGATAACTATTAGGTTTTAACTATTATATACAAATATTAGCTTAACTCCAATGATTCTACAACTATTAACTTATATCTTAGAATTTTGGTGTGGACTACCATCTATGATTTTTCATCTATGGACAAGAATGAGACAAGTGTAATATCCAAATTAATTTTATGGGTGTGGTTCAAACTTCATAATTAACAATTCAAAAAATAAGAAAATAGCTTAAGGTGTGTGTAAGAAGTTGAAGGTCTCTTTTGGCGCGTTAGATGCAATACAAAATTGAAAAAACAGACATCCATCAACTTCCATGGGTATTTTGAGACACTTACACAATGAATCTTGCGATTAGTAAAAAACAAGAAATGTAGGAAATTGAATGACCTTTCCAAATATATATTTTTTTTTCTATTGAAAATGTTGTTAACTATATAAAGTTAGATATTTTTTAACGAGCACTTTTTATTTTTGGGACAAATTATAAGGTATATGTTTTTGTGGGTGCAGCGTCTGAGTGTCTAAATGATGGAATAAACTTACGAAAACCGGTATACATATAGAGAACATATAGGACTAGTGCAACACTATTTTTCCAATAATAAAAATAATATTTTTAACTTTTTTTTTAATTATCTAAGAGATCAAACCTTGAAAATGGTACGTCAATTGTGGGTGCATCGTTTGAATGTCTTAATGCAATTATTTGGAAATGGGTTTTTTATAGCATGTAGAGTTTGGTGTTCTTTAGTGGACCATACAATTTTTTTTTTAAATGGTTGAGAAACAAAAGAGATATGGACGAAACATTAACAATGTGTTTTTTGAGTTGAGGAGTGATGACAGAAGATAAATAAGAAAAAAATAGAAAAACATATGTATTCTTGTTAAAATTTACATATTTAGAATCTAAAAAAAAACCATATCTGTTTCTAAAATCTCATAGAAAATGGAGGTGTGCAGCATAATCAGACAAACCACTAAACATGAGCATATTGAAAATTTGGATATAATGCTGAATTAGCCATGGTTTATCATACTCCAAGGCATAGGCATGTTGAATCCAAAGCAAAGTATGAAGCAGACACATAGGCATAAGAATTCCATGAAAGCATGGGTGGCGGCTCAGCCTTATCATTTGGAGGGAATATATTTTTGAATTTAAACACAACGCGACCATGTTTTATATAAGTAAACCGCGTTCATGTTTTATATAAGAAAAATGCAAGCGCATTTTATCTAGTGAAAATGGGGGCGCGTTTTAGTTAACATCATCTTCTTCATCAACATCATCATCACCAACGTCATCATCATCATCATTATCATCACCTTCATCATCATCACCATCAACATCATGAACATAATCATCACCATCGTTGTCATAATCATCATCATAAACATCAACATCATTGTCATCATCCTCATCATCATCGTCGTCATCATCATCATAATCATCATCATCATCATAATCATCAACATGATCATCATCATCACCATCAACATCATGAACATCATCATCACCATCATCGTCATCATCATCATCATCGTCGTCGTCATTATCATCCTCATCCTTGTCCTCATCATCATCATCATAAACATCTTCATCATCATCATCATCACCATCCTCATCCTCATCATCACCATCATCATTACCATCATCATTGATCATTGATCATCATCATCAACATCGCCATGATCATCATCACCATCGTCGTCATCATCATCATCTTCATCATCAACATCAACATCATCAACATCATCATCACCATCATCATCATCATCATCATCATCATCAACATGATCATCATCATCACCATCAACATCATGAACATCATCATCACCATTGTCGTCGTCATCATCATCATCATCATCAACATCATCCTCATCATCATCATGATCAACATGATCATCATCACCATCAACATCATGAACATCACCATCAACATCATGAACATCATCATCACCATCGTCGTCGTCATCATCATCATCATCATCATCATCATTTCCATCATCATCACCATCGTCACCGTCACCATCCTCATCCTCATCATCATCATCATCATCATCATCACCATCCTCATCCTCATCATCATCATCATCATCATCACCATCCTCATCCTCATCATCACCATGATCATTGATCATCGATCATCATCATTAACATCGCCATATCATCACCATCATCGTCATCATCATCATCATCAACATCATCGTCACCATCCTCATCCTCATCATGATCACGATCATAAACATCATCAACATCATCATCATCATCGTCGTCATCATCATCATCATCATCATCAACATCGTTGTCAAAACCCCAAATTTTCACAAAAATTTAAAATTTTGAAATAACATAAAATGCTGAGACTACAGTTTATTAACAATTAATGGTTAGCAATAAGAGAAACAGTTAATAGATTAATTTGCATAAACTCAATTATGTTAACTCAGCAGTTTTCTTATTAACACAATCTTAAGTTTAACTTGCACATTAATTATATATTTGGTTTACTGATGAGTTCTATTTATGACAGTAGGTGGAATCTGACTTTAATTTTCGGGGCTTACTTAGCATTTATGCTAACGCAGATGGATTATTTGTTCTTACAGGGTTACCGGTATAAATGACCGAGTATCGTCTTTAAATTCATAAAGCATCCTGCAATATTCCTATTTGCAATTAATAAGCTTAGATTATAAGCTGCTGCAATCCAACCTACTTCCGTAAGGTAACACAGTTTGTTTTCTTCTGTTGCTATTGTAAATGAAGTTCAGAGGATTGTAATTCTTCCTGTAGAGTATGTAGCGAAAGTACTACTTCCTTTGGTTCTAAGCAGTTTATTTTATCTGCTTGATATTCTTTATTTTGAAAATGCATACCCTAGCAATTCTATATTACATTTCTTGTATTAAGTTTTATCTAAGAACAACTTCCAGGGTTGGTGTTTTTCTTATCAAGCCAATCTTTTCATCTTATGTTAACCTTAGTAATTTGATAAGAATGTAAAACTATACTCCAAGTAATGAGAAACTGCCACAACTTCTAAGATAAGATCTCATGGATCTGTATTAAGTAAAAGATTTCATAGGAAAATGTTCTTACATTTCTATTTGCCATTACATAGTTTGCTATCAAAACTTTGTTAGTTTCTAAGATCTAAAAATGTGCATAAACTATTTGTTTATCGACATTAAAGGTTTTATTAGTGTTACATTTGCATAATATTTCTGATCCTACCCAAACGACACTATGCAAATTACTCAAGTTGAATGTTGTGTAATCATTTATACCACCATGAAAGGAACTGGAACTAATAGATAGTTATTCTTACACTATTCACTAAATTGTTTATAAGACAATGATTTCATAATTATCTTAAAATACTATTGATAACAACTTATTACACAACCTATATCCCAATAATGATATTATTATATAAACTTTGATGAGTTGTAACCAATTCAAAAGGGGTTAATACCTATATAGGGATTATGCTTATTACTACGATAAATGTTTATATAATCTTTTAACATCTCCATAAGTCAATTATTAGTGCAAACTTACAATAGAGAAACACGATTCTCACGAGATTACTAATAAAATCTCGTATCATTGCTTACCAATAAAATATGTAAGATTTCTTTTGGGTCACAAGGATATAAGGTTATGATATGTGTTATGTCAATCGTTATCATAACGTTGCATAACCACACCAATAATGAGCTATGCACCAAACGTTTAAACTATTATTGTATGATTTGAAACCCATGCAAACTATAATGATTATATTGATGCGGCCACGTGGAAATTCCTTGGCCATGCACTAGTTGCATAAATAGTTGTCAACCCTAACCCTTGGCTTATTCGATTTCTGACATTTGCGTTGGCCCCTTGGGCTGCTTTGCAAGCTCCCATGGCGGTCATGAGTTGCAGATGGCTACAGAGGCTCCAATGCTGGTATTTGTCGCGGCTTACTCCCTTGAGCTAGATTTTGTTGCTCGCCTCCTCTGTGATTTCTTTACTTTGATCAGAGTTTACTGCCTTCCTTGTATATGGCTTTATGGCCCGCTTGAAACTCCTTTTTGCTGCTTCTCTGTCATAGTATGTCATTGGTGGAAGCTTGAGCTTATTTTATGTGATTATGTATCTCCTTCGTCTTAGGGTTCTGGAGTTTAGTTTACCTGTTTGCATGTTAGTGACAGTCCGGCTCCATGCTTGTAGACTCCTTGCAGCCATTGCTCAGGCTTACCTACACCCCTACTGTTAGTGTGGAAAGCACCAGAGTCCTGTCATCTTCATCCTCGACGAGAATGAGGGTTTGGCTCTTCTTAGCATTGGTTATGGTGATGTTGTTCCTTCGAGGTTCCATCATTTTCACTTTCAGCTAAGGTAAGGAAAAATAAATGAGAGCTATTACTCTTTACGGTTCCATTCTTTATATATTTCTTTATTTTTAATTAAATTCTGGTTTTTGTTTTGCATGTTACTCGTCTCCATAGTTGACAGTCGTGCTGTACCAAAAAAAAATGGCTCATCGTATCACCCCCGGTAAGCTCCGGTTTCAAACATGGTCCTCCCTACTTGTACAAACTTTTGCAGTTGGAAGAAGTCTCAGCCGTGTTGCACCCAGTATTGGGTTGTTGTCCTTCGTTTTTATAGTTTTTGTTTTGGTTAAAACCCTTGCTTGTCGCAAGGTGACTTCGGCTTTAAGTTGTAACTTGTGAAGCTCTCCTCTTGTATTAGGGTTGAACTTACAGTTTTGTAATATTATGTTAATATTGTCCATACTCCATAACGAGATATGGGTATTCGAATTTTCACTAAGTTTATTTTTTTGTACTTTGGTAAATTTTTTACTTACATTTGGCCTTCGGGCTCATTGTTATAATGTAAATATCTTAAGACAGTCTGTCTGTAAGTTAAATTCGTTTTCCTTTATGTATTTGTATTTTATCTCTGTGTAAATGAATTTAAAATGTTTTTTTAATGGTTATATAAAATGAAATAAGTTTACTGCTTATCTTGGGTTACTACTGTAATGGTTTTGTATATTATAAAGAAAACTGAGTAATTTTAGCTCAGAATTACGAGCTAGGGTTTTAACCCTATTTAACTTGTAAGAAGATATTTTCTGTATTGTTAATAAATAGATTAGATTACTCTTAATAAAATTTTAACCCATATCAGTACTCAAGGATTTCCAGGTTAGGGTTTAATGAATTAAACTCTGGTTCTTACTTTAAGATTCCTTCATTTTGTTTAAAGAATTGTTAATTTATAAACGATATTATTTATGTAATACTATTATCTGTATATAATACAAATACTTAAGCTTGTATCTGTGCATACACTTATTTAATAAAGATTGTGACTAATCTGTATTAGTTTAGTTCATTCAGTAGTATTATTTATGTTAGCTTACTATGAAATGAAATAAGGGTTACGACCCTGTCATTTTTCCTTTACATGTATAATCTATTTACAAAACCATTTCTTGTTATAATACTTATTAATTTAAACATAAATTACTGGCGTATCTTAGTTATTTTAATTATATCAATAAATTATTGTTGGAGCTATATAGTTCTCTATTAAGATACTCTTTATCTTTAGATTAATTTGTCTTTAGAAATATATATGTTACTAAACTCTATCTAGGGTTAGAATAGTTGTGGGTTAAGTTTATTATTATTATCAGTAAAAGAAATAAAATAAAAGAACCATACTTAATTCTTTGCTTAACATAAAAAGATAGGCATTATATCTGAGTTGTTTCTATCTTCTCTGTTTCAGGATAGTAGTGTAGTTTACAGAAGAATGTACTGTATAAAATAAATAACTTACTTACTTGAACAACTCGTGAATATAATACATTGTTATTAGTAAAAATAATATGGCTATTTTTTTTTCTAGCATTCTTAATAGACCGTCTGTTTTAAATAGTAAACCTAACTAGGGAGATTAATATTCTTTTCTGATAGCAACTATCTACAGAAAGAAAAGATTCCAACATTCTGAAATAAATAATAACTTTATTCAAATCAGATTTATATCATATCTTTCATCTATTTAAATTATAGTGCCTGTGCTAGAGTATGGTCTAGTCCATTCCAGACGGGGAAAAACACAGGTTAGGATTATTTCATCAAATACAGATTCAATATTCAAATAACTAAAAGATTACAAGTTTTAATAGTTCACTACAAAACATGTAAATCATTCATTATTCATTCATTCTCAGATATAAACTTTTAACACAGTAAATAAAAAACTATAGAACCTGTTTTAAGCTGGACAACAACAGTGTTGGGAGGCCGTTCCTCCCTACCAACTCTTGGAGAGCGCTCAAATAGTGACTTCTCAGGACCCTCGAGCCTATTCCTGGTCTCTTTCGCTGAGAACTGGTGGAGCATGCAACAAGATACTAGTCCAATGACTCAGTACTAACTCTGCACTCAACAGCAAGATCCTTCAGCTAAAAAGCTGTACTAGATCACTTTCTCCAATTTACCCCTCAAACACATTCCACAAATTCCTTTCCCAATGAAATCCTCTGAAGTACATTCACCTGAATGGTTCTCTTCTTGGAATGAGCAGCCTCAACTCTCTTTAATGGGTATTTTTATTAAGATTTCCTAGGTCTTTTTGGGTTAATTGTCATTAATTGATCCACCTGCTCTGATCGCACTTTCTTGGGGGATCATGACCCTAAATGTAGGGAGGTTACCACTTGCAACATTGGAAGTGTTTGAGGATGCTGCCACTTGTCTATTTTCTCTCCACCCAGTCTCCTCTACCAACTTGACCAGTAAACACTCTTTTAACAACTCTCCCAAGCTGTTGTCTCCACTTTTATTTATTTATAATTAAAATATTCAGAATTACATTCACACCCTTGACTCTGTTGAGTCATCATTTACAACTTAGCATAAAATTTAACATATTATCTTGAAATAAAATCAAATATGATAATATATTTTTTTACAAAATTGGGGCATGTGACACACACACCCCCTTAGAATATAACATCGTCCTCGATGTTATTTATTCTTCATCCTCAGAATTCCCCTAGAACATAATTGTATATGCATCTCACATTTTACTTTCCAATTCCCAGGTGGCTTCCTCTGGACTAAGGTGCTTCCATTGCACCTTCACATGTCCAATGGTGTGGCTCCGAAGTGTAATCTCCCTCCTTCCGAGGATACAATCTGGTTCAACAGAAAATATCCTTCTGGTTCCACCTGTACATCATTCCAATTAACAACATGAGTAACATCATGAACATATTTCTTTAAAATGAAAATGTGAAAAACATTATGCACTCTTAAATTAGGTGGTAATGCTAATTGATAAGCTAATTATCCAATCCTAGATAGAATTTCAAATGGCCCACAGTAACGAGGTGCCAATTTTGCACAACTCCCCAATCTCATAGAGCTCTTTTTGGGCCTTACCTTGATGAACACATGTTCACCTACCTGAAACTCCTTTGGAGTTATTTTTAAGTTTGCTTGACTTTTGTGTCGATCCTGTGCCACTTTCAGATTTCCTTGCATTTGTTTTACAATTTCTTCCATTTCTTTTAACAGTTCTGGACCTAATACCAATCTATCTACTGGATTACTCCAAGAGATAGGAGTATTACATTTTTGTCCATATAAAATTTCAAAAGGACTAAATCTGGCTGATGTCTGATAATTATTATTATAAGCAAATTCTACCAGATGTAAATAGTCCTCCCATTTACCAGGCTGGTCTTTCACATACATTCTTAATAGATTTTCTAATACTTGGTTTAACCTTTCAGTTTGTCCATCTGTTTGAGAATGGAAAGAAGTACTAAAATTTAATGTGGTGTTTAACCCTTTAAACAAAGACTTCCAAAAATTTCCTGTAAACTTAGGATCTCTATCTAAGATTATGACTTTTGGTACTCCATGTAATTGAAAAATCTATTTTAGAAAAATATCAGCTATGTTTGCAGCTTTATAAGTAGTTTTAACAGATATAAAGTGAGTTGCTTTGCTTAACTTATCAACCACTACCATGATAGAATCATTCTGATTTTGATTTTTAGGAAGCTCAGTAATAAAATCTAGACTAATTATCACCCATTTTCAGCTAGGAATGGGTAATGGCTGAAGCAAACCAGCTAGATGTTGATGTTCAGTTTTTACTTGTTGACATTCAAAACACCTAGCAATATATTCTGCTACTTCAGTTTTCATATTTGGCTAGAAATACTCTTTTCTTAACATAGTTATAGTCTTTTGATAACCTGGATGACCTGAATATGGTGTTTTATGAATTTCATCTAGAATTAACTGCTTAACTTTAGGTACGTTAGGTACATACATTCTATCTTTATACAGTAAAAATTCTTTTTCATTTAAACTTTAATCTTTAATTAAGTTTTCTGTTGGATTTTTTTTAGCTTTAGCTTGCAAATTCTGGTAAATTTCATCTTGTTTTGTTCCTTCTTTAAGCTGTTTATTTAAGTTTGAAACATAGGTGCTGATAGCTTCTGCAAAATTCAGCCTTGCATTCCTACTTAATGCATCAGCAACTTTATTTTCTTTACCTTTTATACGCTGAATTTCAAAATCATACTCGCTTAAGAAAACTAACCATCTAGCTTGTCTGGCATTTAAATTTGGCTGATCTAAAAGATACTTCAACCCTTTATTGTTAGTCATTAAAACAAATTTTCTACCAATTAGGTGATGCCGCCACATCTTTAAGGCATGTATTACAGCTGTTAATTCCAGATCATATGTTGTATAATTTTTTTCATGAACTTTTAACTTTCTAGAGTCATAGGCAATAACATGCCCTTCTTGAGTTGGAACACCACCTAAACCATCATTAGAAGTGTCAGTGCACACTACAAATTCTTTATTAGGATCTACTATTCTTAAAATAGGTGCGCTGGTTAATAAAGTTTTTTAACTTTTTAAAGCTTTCTTCACATTTCTTATTCCAGTCAAACTTCTTTCCCTTCTTCTGCAAGGAAGTTATTGGATTTGCTATCCTCTAAAAACATTCAATGAACCTTAGGTAGTAACCAGTAATGCCCATGAAAGATCGAACATCCGTCACATCCTTAGGAATCAACCAATCTTCGATTTCCCTTATCTTTTCAGGATCTATGGAAATTCCTTCCTTGGTCACTAAGTGACCTAAATACTGAATCTTATCCTTAAAGAAATCACATTTACTAAACTTTGCGAAGAGTTGATGTTCTCGTAACTCTTGCAAAACAATTTTTAGATGTTCTTTATGTTTTTCTTCAGTTTTTGAATAAATTAGAATGTCGTCAATAAACACGACCACAAACTTATCTAAATACTTATGCATCACGTTGTTCATTAAACACATGAAAACAACTGGGGCATTAGTAAGCCCGAATGACATTACGACAAATTCATAATGACCATATCTAATTCTGAAAGTTGTCTTAAAGATGTCTTCATCTTTAATCCTTACTTGATGATATCCAGACCTTAAACCTATTTTTGAAAACACCCTAGCTCGACATAGTTGATCAAACAGATCATCTATGTGGGGTAACGGATATCGATTTTTGATGGTCATCTTGTTTAACTGACGGTAATCTATGCAAAGTCGCATAGTTCTGTCCTTCTTCTTGACGAAGATGACAAGTGCCCCCCTAGGGGCACACTTGGTCGAATATACTTTTTATCAATTAATTATTTTAATTGAGATTTTAATTCATTAAGTTCGAGTATGTTCATTGGGTTAAAGGGCATTTGATTTAGGTACAGCACCCGGTACCAGCTCAATGGTGAAATCCAATTCCCTTTTCGGAGGTAATCCCCGAATTTCTTCTACGAATACATCAACATATTATTTTAAGACTAGTATGTCTTCCACTTTTAACTTATATGTTTTAATTATACTTTCCTCATCAGTAATTATTACCACATAAGCTTTACATCCCTTTCTAACAGCTCTCTTAAGCTGTAGGGCATAAATCTGCATTATGGTGGTTTTTCTAGGTATTCCTTTAACACTTATTGGTTTTTCATCATTGTTTAAGCATGTGAAAGTTTTATCATAACAGTTTAGAATTACTCTATGTTGTTCTAACCAGTCCATACCAATCAACAAATCATAAGAACCAAGAGGCAAAACATTAAGTTTAACAACAGTTTCAAATTTATCCATAACTATTGCACATTTTTTAACAAAACAAGTTACTTTTCTTTTAGCACCAGTGGCCAACTGAACTAACCATGAATTCTCATATTTTTCAACAGATAACTTACATTTTTCTACTATTTGGGGTGCAATATAACTGAGACTAGCTCTTGGATCAATCAAAAATAGTTACAGGGGTCTGATTTATCATACCTTCTACTTCCACCATGGAAGTCTGATATTCAGCTTGTCGATTCTCCAAAGCTGCGTTGATTTTAGGCATGCTCATTTCTAGCTCCCCAACAGTAATCTCCTTTTGTATGGTATGAATATTGCTAACAGTCTTCTTCTGGTTTGGACAGACTGAAGCATAATGTGGGCCATTACACTCCCAACACTTGATAGGCTCTTTGCGCTCAAAGTTCTTGGTAAAATTTCCCTGATTATTTGCA
The DNA here is from genome assembly GCA_001517045.1 of Pseudotsuga menziesii. Lineage (NCBI taxonomy): Eukaryota > Viridiplantae > Streptophyta > Pinopsida > Pinales > Pinaceae > Pseudotsuga > Pseudotsuga menziesii. The sequence continues at coordinate 75,668 of LPNX010760046.1, read as the reverse complement.
AATTCCTTACCTTTAGGATTGTTTTGGTTGTTGGGTGTATTGTTCATATTTCCTTGGAAGTTCTTGTTATTAGGATAGTTTTTGGCCTTATTATTCTTAGAATTTTTACTAGGCACAAAATCCTTCTTCTTTTGTTCAAACTGATTATTATTTTTCTTAGCCTTCCAGTTGGCCAAGTTTTCTTTCTTCCCATTTTGCTCAAAACAGAAGTTAGCTTTTCTCATAGCTTCCTCTAAGGTCTTTGGGTTATCATATTCAATTCTATCTTTAATATGATAAGGTAGATAGCTAAAGAATCGTTGTGCCTTTGGTTTCTCATTTACAAGGTATGGTACATACCTAAGTAGACTTAAGAACTTGTTGTTCAGATCCTTCATTGTCATTTATCCTAACTTCAGCTCATAAAATGCTTTGGCTCTCTCCTCATAATACTGCTCAGACAAGAATTTCTTTTTGAAATACCTCTTAAAGGTACTCCAGTTTACATTTTTATCTTTTATTCCCTTAAATCTTTTCAAGTCATGCCACCAAATGTCAGCCTTTCTTGAGAGGTTATATATAGCAATTCTAGCCTTTAACTGGTTAGAATAGTTATATATTTGGAAGTACTTCTTCATCCCAGATAACCAGGATTCAGCTTCCTCCCCCTTCTCAGTCTCTCCATTAAAGGTTGGTGGTTTTATCTTTTTGAATTCTCCGAAAATCTCCTCATAAGGTTTGTATTTCCTCTTTTTAGTGTAGTGATTATCATCACTACTGTCATTGGTAGTATGATAGTTTCGTTGTTCACCAAATACTTCAGAAGACGAACTACTTTCAGTTTTAGTATGTTTCATCTTTTTAGATTTATGTTGATGACTGGTATCTTCTGATTCGGTTCTTCTACCCCTACCCTCAGTTTGAAACTTCTCAGTTAGGATATGATTAAGCTCTTCTTGAGCCCTCAGAATCGTTTCTTTCTTTACATACTCCATTTCAGTTTTTAGGTCCTTTACAGTCTGTAACAATTCTGAGGAACTGGTAGTTAAATCGTTTGGTATAGGATCTCTTGGCAGATTTCCTGTTTCAGTAACTGGAGACTCCTCCTCTGCATACTCTTCCAGCCTTTCCATATCTGCCTGTTAAACTTCAGAAAACAATTCTCTATTGAATAACATTTAAAAGAAAAGAAAAAATACGTCAATATAATAATTCAGTTACTGTTTCCTAAAATCTAGTTGTGCTCTATCAAGGCCTAGTGTTTGAACCTTGTGCTCTGATATCACATGTCAAAATACCAAATTTTCACAAAAATTTAAAATTTTGAAATAACATAAAATGCTGAGACTGCAGTTTATTAACAGTTAACGGTTAGCAATAAGAGAAACATTTAATAGATTAATTTGCATAAAATCAATTATGTTAACTCGGCAGTTTTCTTTTTAACACAATCTTAAGTTTAACTTGCGCATTAATTCTATATTTGGTTTATTGATGAGTTCTATTTATGATAGTAGGTGGAATCTGACTTTGAATTCCGGGGCTTACTTAGCATTTATGCTAATGCAAATGGATTATTTGTTCTTACAGGTTTACAGGTATAAATGACCGAGTATCGTCTTTAAATTCATAAAACATCCTACAATATTCCTATTTGCAATTAATAAGCTTAGATTATAAGCTGCTGTAATCCAACCTACTTCTGCAAGGTAACACAGTTTGTTTTCTTCTGTTGCTATTGTAAATGAAGTTCAGAGGATTGCAATTCTTCCTGTGGAGTATGTAGCGACAGTACTACTTCCTTTGGTTCTGAGCAATTTATTTTATCTGCTTGATATTCTTTATTTTCAAAATGCATACCCTAGCAATTCTATATTACATTTCTTGTATTAAGTTCTATCTAAGAACAACTTCCAGGGTTGGTGTTTTTCTTATCGATCCAATCTTTTCATCTTATGTTAACCTTAGTAATTTGGTAAGAATGTAAAACTATACTCCAAGTAATGAGAAACTACCACAACTTCTAAGATAAGATCTCATGGATCTATATGAAGTAAAAGAGTTCATAGGAAAATGTTCTTACATTTCACTTTGCCATTACATAGTTTGCTATCAAAACTTTGCTAGTTTCTAAGATTTAAAAATGTGCATAAACTATTTGTTTATCGACATAAAATGTTTTATTAGTGTTACATTTGCATAATACTTATGATCCTACCCAAACGACACTATGCAAATTACTCAAGTTCAATGCTGTGTAATCATTTATACCACCATGAAAGGAACTGGAACTAATAGATAGTTATTCTTACACTATTCACTAAACTGTTTATAAGACAATGATTTCATAATTATTTTAAAATACTATTGATAACAACTTAGTTATTACACAACCTATATCCCAATGATGATATTATTATATAAACTTTGATGAGTTGTAACCAATTCAAAAGTGGTTAATACCTATATAGGGATTATGCTTATTACTATGATAAATGTTTATATAATCCTTTAACATCTCCATAAGTCAATTATTAGTGCAAACTTACAATAGAGAAACATGATTCTCATGAGATTACTAATAAAATCTCGTATCATTGCTTACCAATAAAATATGTAAGATTTCTTTTGGGTCACGAGGATATAAGGTTATGATATGTGTTATGTCAATCGTTATCATAACGTTGCATACCCACGCCAATAATGAGCTATGCACCAAACGTTTAAGCTATTATTGTATGATTTGAAACACTTGCAAACTATAATGTTGTTTTGATGAAATCATTTGGGAGATTTAATTGATTATTATAGATCACAGGTGACTATGGAAAGTCGACCCACTGCATGATTATATTAATGTAGCCACGTGGAAATTCCTTGTCCATGCACCGGTTGCATACATAGTTGTCAAACCTAACCCTTGGCTTATTCGATTTCTGACATTTACGTTGGCCCCTTGGGCTGCTCTACAAGCTCCCATGGCAGTCGTGAGTTGCAGATAGCTACAGAGGATCCAATGTTGGTGTTTGTCGTGGCTTACTCCCTTGAGCTAGATTCTATTGCTCGCCTCCTCTATGATTTCTTTACTTTGATCAGAGTTTACTGCCTTCCTTGTATATGGTTTTATGACCCGCTTGAAGCTCCTTTTTGCTGCTCCTCTGTCATGGTCTGTCATTGGTGGAAGCTTGAGCTTATTGTATGTGATTGTGTAGCTCCTTCATCTTAGGGTTCTAGAGTTTAGTTTACGTGTTTGCATGTTAGTGACAGTCCGACTCCATGCTTGCAGACTCCTTGCAGCCATTGCTCAGGCTTCCCTACACCCCTACTATTAGTGTGGAAAGCACCAGAGTCTCATTTTCTTCATCCTCGGTGAGAATGAGGGTTTGGCTCTTCTTAGCGTTGGTTATGGTGTTGTTGTTCCTCCGAGGTTCCATCGTTTTCACTTTCACCTGAGGTAAGGAAAAATAAATGAGATCTATTACTCTTTACGGTTCCATTCTTTATATATTTCTTTATTTTTAATTAAAATCTGGTTTTTGTTTTACATGTTACTCATCTCCATAGTTGACAGTCATGCTGTACCCAAAAAAAATGGCTCATCATATCGTCCACGGTAAGCTCCGGTTTCAAACGTGGTCCTCCCTACTTGTACAGACTTTTGCAGTTGGAAGAAGTCTTGGCCATGTTGCACCTAGTATTGGGTTACTTTCCTTCATTTTTATAGTTTTTGTTTTGGTTAAAACCCTTGCTTATCACAAGCTGACTTCGGCTTTAAGCTGTAACTTGTGAAGCTCTCCTCTCGTATTAGGTTTGAACTTACAGTTTTGTAATATTATGTTAATATTGTCCATACTCCATAACAAGATATGGGTATTCGGCTTTTCCCTGAGATTCTTTTTTTGTACTTTGGTAAAGTTTTAACTTACATTCAGCCTTCGGGCTCGTTATTATAATAGTAAATATCTTAAGACAGTCTGTCTGTAAGTTAAATTCGTTTTCCTTTATGTATTTGTATTTTATCTCTGTGTAAATGAATTTAAATTGTTCTTTTTATGGTTATATAAAAAGAAATAAGTTTACTGCTTATCTTGGGTTACTACTATAATGGTTTTGTATATTTTAAAGAAAACTAAGTAATTTCAGCTCAAAATTACGAGCTAGGGTTTTAACCCTATTTAACTTGTAAGAAGATATTTTCTGTATTGTTAATAAATAGATTAGATTACTGTTAATAAAATTTTAACCCATTTCAGTACTCAAGGATTTCCAGGTTAGGGTTTAATGAATTAAACTCTAGTTCTTACTTTAATATTCCTTCATTTTGTTTAAAGAATTGTTAATTTATAAACGATATTATTTATGTAATACTATTCTCTGTATATAATATAAATACTTAAGCTTGTATTTGTGCATACACTTATTTAATAAAGACTGTGACTAATCTGTATTAGTTTAGTTCATTCAGTAGTATTATTTCTGTTAGCTTACTAAGAAATGAAATAAGGGTTACGACCCTGTCATTTTTCCTTTACATGTATAATCTGTTTACAAAACCATTTCTTGTTATAATACTTATTAATTTAAACATAAATTACTGTCGTATCTTAGTTATTTTAATTATATAAATAAATTATTGTTGGAGCTATATAGTTCTTTGTTAAGATACTATTTATCTTTAGATTAATTTGTCTTTAGAAATATATATGTTACTAAACTCCATCTAGGGTTCGAATAGTTGCGGGTTAAGTTTATTATTATTATCAGTAAAATAAATAAACTAAAAGAACCATACTTAATTTTTTGTTTAACATAAAAGGATAGGCATTATATCTGAGTTGTTTCTATCTTCTCTGTTTCAGGACAGTAGTGTAGTTTATAGAAGAATGTATTGTATAAAATAAATAACTTACTTAATTGAACAACTCCTGAATATAATACATTGCTATTAGTAAAAATAATATGGCTATTTCTTTTTCTAGCATTCTTAATACACCGTCTGTTTTAAACAGTAAACCTAACTAGCTAGATTAATATTCTTTTCTGAAAGCAACTATCTACATAAAGAAAAGATTCCAACATTCTGAAATAAATAATAACTTTATTCAAATCAGATTTCTATCATATCTTTCATCTATTTAAATTATACTGCCTGTGCTAGAGTACAGTCTGGTCCATTCCAAACAGAGAAAAACACAGGTTAGGATTATTTCATCAAATACAGATTCAATATTCAAATAACTAAAATATTACAAGCTTTAACAGTTCACTACAAAACATGTAAATCATTCATTATTCATTCATTCTGAGATGAAAACTTTTAACACAGTAAATCAAAAACTATAGAGCCTGTTTTAAGCTGGCCAACAACAACGTTAGGAGGCCGTTCCTCCCTACCAACTCCTGGAGAGCGCTCAAACAATGACTTCTTAGGACCCCCGAGCATATTCCTGGTCTCCTTGGCTGAGAACTGGTGGAGCATGCAACAAGATACTAGTCCAATGACTCAGTACTAACTATGCACTCAGCAATAAGATCCTTCAGCTTAAAAGCTGTACTAGATCACTTTCTGTAGTTTACCCCTCAAACACATTCCACAAGTTCCATTCCCAATGAAATCCTCTGAAGTACATTCACCTGAATGGTTCTCTTCTTGGAATGAGCAGCCTCAGCTCTCGTCAATGGGTATTTTTATTAAGATTGCCTAGGTCTTTTTGGGTTAATTGTCATGAATTGAGCCACCTGCTCTAATCCCACTTTCTTGGGGGATCATGACCCCAAATGTAGGGAGGTTGCCACCTGCAACATTGGAAGTGTTTGAGGATGCTGCCATTTGTCTATTTTCTTTCCACCCAGTCTCCTCCACCAACTTGACCAGTAAACACTCTTTTAACAACTCTCCCAAGCTGTTGTCTCCACTTTTATTTATTTATAATTAAAATATTCAGAATTACATTCACACCCTTGACTCTGCTGAGTCATCATTTACAACTTAGCATAAAATTTAACATATTATCTTGAAATAAAATCGAATATGATAATATATTTTTTTACAAAATTGGGGCATGTGACAATCGTCGTCATCATCATCATCATCATCATCACCTGGATCATCATCATCATCATCATCATCAACAACATGATCATCATCATCACCATCAACATCATGAACATCATCATCACCAGCATCATCATCATCATCATCAACATCATTGTCATCATCCTCATCATCATCATTATCCTCATCATCATCACCACCTTCATCATCATCATCATCATCATCATCACCATCCTCATCCTCATCATCACCATCATCATCACCATCATCATTGATCATCGATCATCATAATCAACATCGCCATCATTCATCATGATCATCTTCATCATCTTGATCCCATTACCAATAACACCCCTTAACCTATCTCTCTCACACACACATATCCCCATGTATCCCCTTATTACACACCCATAGATTTGTAAAACAATATGGTTAGGTTGAAGAAAGGGGGGATGTTAAGGCGTAAAGACTAAGGGAGTGCTTGTTAATTCCTCCATCGCCTTGAATGACCCCTTAGCCATGCAACTACCTTCTTAAATGCTCCAAAATTCTATTAGATTAAAACATACACGCGTTTTATGTATCCAAAACGCGCCCCCATTTTTGTTAACCATAACCTGTGCACGTTTAGTCTTAGTATAAACAATTGCAATCCCTGTCCGAGAAACATTCTCACACATTTTACACAGGTTTGACAATCTACGCACAATTTCAAGTTACAGAATAGTATTTGAACATTCTCTTCTTCACAATATTATCACACAAAATTGTTTTGTGAATCAAGCATCTCCACCACAAGTTTCTAATTTTTGCTTGGAGCATGGTATACATTGAGGAGCAAGAAATAAAGAATGAAATGAACAAGAAAGAATCCTTTAATTGAGCAAGGAGCCACATAGAGCATCTCCACCATTGTTTTCCTTGCAATTGAGGAGCAAGCAAAGGCAACATTAACTTGGTCACTATGGTGGAGTATGTAGACACAACTAAGCAAGAAAGAAACCAAGTTTGGAGAATTTCCCATTGAGGAGCACCATACAACATTTCTACCATTGTTTTTCTTGCAATTGAGGATCTAGAAAAGGCAATGTATTCTTCCCAATATCCCCCCTAGCTCAAGAGTATCTAGACACAATTGCTCAAGATATTTACCAAGCTTGGGGAATTTCCCATTGAGGATCACCATAGAGCATCTCTACCATTGTTTTTCTTGGAATTGAGGAGCTAGCAAAGGCAACAGTCTTCCCAATCTTTCCCCTATCTTGAGTATCTATACACAATTGAGCAAGAAAGAAACCAAGCCCTGGGTAGTTTCCCATTGAGGATCTACAAAAGGAAACCATATATATCATTGATCATTGTGGTCACGGGAAACTCACGCAATCAAGCAAGGAAGCAGATACCCAATGAAATCCTTGAAGAAATTAGAGAGAAGAAAAGAAATGACATGACTAATCGAAGACGTTCTATGGACACTCAACCAATTCTGATTGTTGAGGATGCCACAGTTCTTCCTTCCAATCCACATCAAGAAAGACAAAAGCATTTGCTCGAGGGGTCTTCGGTTACCATATCAGTAGAAGAACGAGCACTGCATGGCACTGATCAAGGAGTAAAACGTAGGTGCACATCAAGGCCACCTAAAACCATTGCAGATTTAATTGAATGTGGGTATACAAGTGAGGAATTTAGAGAGACATTGACTGCCGAAGGTATGCTAAAAGAAGACAATGTTGTTCAGACCACTCAAGAGGATTTACAATTGCCACCGTCCGACCAGGGGTAATTTTAGGGGCGAATTTTATCCCTGTGGGCTATTTTTCCATGTTTTTCTCCCAAAAAAGATTTGCCATTTTGCATTTTTTGAAGCCTTGTTTCGTCCAATTTTGATGGGGTAAATTTTTTTCACCCTAAAAATCGCCAAATTATTATATAAAGGATATAAAATCCTTGGAAATTAAAATATTTTTTGAAAAATATCGCCAATCATATTATAGTTGGCGTTTTAAGAATTGGTAATATTCACCAACATTTATACACTTTTAAATAAGTATGGTTCCTTAAAATCATCCCTGCATCCGACCGTAAGGAAGACACGGAAGGACTTGAAGCTCATGTTCAAGCGCCAGACCAACCAGGTGATATGGTACAGGGTGCAATTCCAACCTCCCTACCTCCATTAGCAACTTCACGCCGAAGAACTCCAAAACGTATACAAATTGATGAAAGTCTCATTCGTTCGCTTGAAGGTACGCTGTCTAAACGGAGTATTGCATATCAAGCTAAACATATACTTGTCAACTATTTTGATTCTAAATGTGATGGAGATAAATGTAGATTATTTATATCGTTGTTAAAATCTAGGTCTATGACTGTTGTTAGGAAAAACTTAAGGATAAGGATGATAAATAGTTCTGAACCAAGTTCTTATGTTGTCAAAAGTTTGGTAGATGCATTTAGTAATATTGGAAAGAAATCTCGTTCAAAGGATTGCAATGCAACTCGTCGTGTGTTGTCATAATCAATCGTGAACAAAAGCACCAGGGCCCTTCGCCTTCTTAAGCCTACATCCAAACTTGTAGGATTGGATGTCAAAGCACTCCGTAGGTATTGTTCTAGAAGAGAACAACTTGACTCTAGTGAAATAGATGTCTGGTCCTTCGTTGGCAGGTTTCCACGCTCCGATATGAAGCTCATTGATGTGATAAAGGGACTGGAACAAGAGTTTTGGCATGACAATAGTAGACCTTCATCCAACCAAAAAGATGTACTAAAATTGAGAATGGGTTCAAGGGACCGTGAGCCCCACATTAAACATTTTCTTGACATGACACAAACAGAATTATATGAGAGGTTTAGGCATGAACATAATGAACTTAACTTGGGCCAAAAGATCCTTCGAGAAATCCAAACCATGGTATGTTAAAATAAACACAACTCATAACACATGTTGTTTTCGATATCACATTGAGTACGCTTATTATTATGATACATATATACATATATTGCGTGTTTTTCATAACACTCTTGTGCAGGAATGCTCAACTACATTGCCACCGACATCATCTAGAGAGTTTATCCATAGCATCTTGTGTAGAAGGACAGAAGGTTGCACATTTTAGCAAAGGCCTTGCGTAGATGGGACATGCCCAAGGTGTGGTGGAATGGCATTTTTGGACAAATGCATACATGTCACTGATGAGCATAAACTTGGAAGACATGAAGTGAACTTGCAGTCATTCAAATATGTCATGTATGATATCAGTGGAGGGAATGAAAGGAAAAAAATACAATTGGTCACCTCTCAAGTTAGCAACGAGTTCCTGAATAGTATTTTTTCCTATTGATATCTATTACTACTTCATATATGTAACAACCTATTGATATGTACACCTTTATTGTTGATCTACCAGGTACTGGTATGCAACTTCATGGAGGAATTCTTTGAAAAGACAGAACAATATGTAAAGCATGTACATGTAGCTTGTTGGCAAGACGAGCAGTTTAGAGCATGAGGGGATACATTTCCTATTGGAACTATATTATCAGTGGTCGATTTTGCAGAAAACTACACTCTTCAACCACAAAACAAGATTCAAAGTCAATATTGTCACTCAGATCAGGTCAGCATAATGGTCCATATCACCTTTAGACATTGGGCAGATAGTATTGAAGAGAATTGGGTTATATTGAAGGAGTATCACTTTTACATAAGTGATGACAAGTGTCATGACTTGGCTTTTGTACAACATAGCTTTCAATTGTTCTACAAACACTTGGAGGATAACAATATATAGATGGAACAACATTGGATTTGGTCTGATGGTTGTGCGGGGCAATTCAAAAATTCCTGTGTCTTCCAATGGCGGTGTATTCTCCACAAGAGGCACAAGGTGCCACATATTTGGCACTATTTTGAGACTGGACACGGAAAAGGGAAACATGATGGAGCAGGTGCATGCATCAAGATTGCATTACGTAGGCAAGAGATGAAATTCACAACTATTTTGCTCATCCGAGATGCAAAGACCATTGTTGCATGGTGTTCTTCAGTGATGGGGCAGGGAGCTAGAAGGAAAGAAGACCAATCATCTCAAAAAGCACATGTACATAGATATTTTTGGGAGGTGGTCGATGTAGATAGATCACACCTATATGAGTGCAAGACCATCCAAGGAACGCGTGCATTCCATTCAATTAGGACGTAAGACAATGCTATAGTTGAAATGTGGACAAGAAAACTCTCTTGTTTTTGTTATCCATGTAGCAGTGATGAATGGGACAACTGTGAATCCACAGATTGGGTTGACAGCTGGGATCGTGTATCACTCCCCATTGGCCGATAAATAACTTTAGAATTATCCCAGTTGGAGGAGGGCTAGTCGAGTATTTCACATGACTATGACCACATTTCAGATCTCATACAACCAGGTTCGACTATTATGTTGATCACTTTGAAATGTTTGACGACTAGTTGTGTTTAGTTAGCTCACTCCTAAATTTGCACTTTATTTTATGCAGGGTACATATACACAACGGTTGCCACGAGAGATAATGAATGGCACACTCACTACTGGCTGGCACGTTGCTTTGGATGGGAAGCAAACCCTCATTGTATCATTAAGCGACTCTGAGGGCAATGATTTTCCAATTGGATCAATGATTATCAAAGGGGAATATTTGACACAGGTTTCCCACACACGAAAGAAAAAAGGTTATGTATTTGAAGATTATAGACCAGGTCAAATTGTATACCATTATACAAACTTAGTTATTGGCACAAACCTCCAGCTGCAAGCAATGCCAAACAAGAACTCATCAAAGTCACGATACTTGTTTCCTTACTCCGAGCACGAGAGGCTAAAGGATACCGTTGCTATTAGAGGTGATCCCGATGGTCTAGTCGAATGACCACAGGTAGGTAGTTAGGTATGTGGTAGTCAGATATTTTGGTTTCATGGTCTCATTGATTATTTGCAGTTTGATACATTGAGCGCTTGATATATTGATAAATTCAATAGACTTCTACAATGGATTTGTTGTATTATATTGATACTTACATGACTCATGCCTTATAGCCCAAGAGCATTATCTACGACTCTATCTGGGATATGTCTATTGAATTTTTCTTGAATCTTGAAGTTGATCCTATCAGAACATCTCCTTGAATCCGATAATTATTTCCTTCACTTTGATAATTTGTTTTTCCTGGGTAGGGACTCAACAGGTGTCCCTGAAAGCTTGTAGGAGGTGGGATTCAACGTGCGATAGAATGATAGCCATTGCTCAGATTGACAAACCATCGGCTCTGTTGGATTCAGGACATCAGGATAGTGCTAGGGTGGCCCTCTAATCTGGTTCCATGGACAAGAGACCATTTTTTTGGTCAATTTTGGAAACTGGGGTTTTGCTTAGTAACTGAATGTGAAATATTTGCACATGGGGGTCAAATTCTCATATTGCTCAATCATGAAGGTTTGGCTAGCATTCCCACATAACAAATGCCTAAACACACTTGCACGAACCATCGGAAGCCCTTTTTGATGCATGGTTTCCATTCTATGCCCTCGGTAGGGATTCAATAGGTGTCCCTAAAAGGTTGTAGGAGGTGGGATTCAACGTGCCATAGAATCATGATTGTTGCTTGGATCGACGAACCGTCGACTCCATTGGATTCAGGACATCGAGATAGTGCTAGGGTGGCCCTCTAACTGGTTCCATGGACAAGAGACCATTTTTTTGGTCAATTTTGGAAACTAGGATTTTGCTCAGTAAGTGAATGTGAAATATTTGCACATGAGGGTCAAATTCGCATATTGCTCGACCGTGAAGGTGTGGCTAGCGTTCCCACATAACATATGCCTAAACATGCTTGCACGAACCATCGAAAGCCCTTTCTATGCATGGTTTCCATTCTATGCCCCGGGTAGGGATTCAACAGGTGTCCCTGAAAGCCTGTAGGAGGTGGGATTCAACATGCCATAGAATCATGACCAATGCTCAGATCAAAGAACCGTCGGCTCCATTGGATTCATGACATCAAGATAGTGCTAGGGTGGACCTCTAATCTGGTTCCATGGATAAGAGACCATTTTTTGGTCAATTTTGAAAACTAGGGTTTTGCTGAGTAAGTGAATGTGAAATATTTGCACATGGGGGTCAAATTCGCATATTGCTCGACCGTGAAGGTGTGGCTAGCATTCCCACATAACACATGCCTAAACACACTTGCACGAACCATTGAAAGCCCTTTTTGATCCACGGTTTCCATTCTATGCCCCGAATAGGGATTCAACAAGTGTCCGTGAAAGCCTGTAGGAGGTGGGATTCAACGTGCCATAGAATCATGACCCTTGCTTGGATCGACGAACCGTTGGCTCCGTTGGATTTAGGAAATTGAGATAGTGCTATGGTGGCCCTCTAATCTAGTTCCATGGACAAGAGACCATTTTTTTGGTCAATTTTGGAAACTAGGGTTTTGCTCAGTAAGTGAATGTGAAGTATTTGCACATGGGGGTCAAATTCACATATTGCTCAACCGTGAAGGTGTGGCTAGTGCTCCCACATAACACATGCCTAAACACGCTTGCACGATCCACCAGAAGCCCTTTTTTATGCATGGTTTCCATTCTATGCCCCGGGCAGGGATTCAACGGGTGTCCTTGAAAGCGTATAGGAGGTGGGATTCAACATGCCATAGAATCATGACCGTTGCTCGAATCAACGAACCGTCGGCTCTTTTTGATTCAGGACATCGAGATAGTGCTAGGGTGGCCCTATAATATGGTTCCATGGACAAGAGACCATTTTTTTGGTCAATTTTGGAAAATAAGGTTTTGCTGAGTAAGTGAATGTGAAATATTTGCACATGGGGATCAAATTCGCATATTGCTCGACCATGAAGGTGTGGCTATAATTCCCACATAACACATGCCTAAAAACACTTGCACAAACCAATGGAAGGCCTTTTTGATGCATGGTTTTCATTCTATGCCTCGGGTAGGGATTCAACAGGTGTCCGTGAAACCCTATAGGAGGTGGGATTCAACATGAAATAGAATCATGACCATTGCTCGGATCAATGAACCATTGGATCCGTTGGATTCAGGACATTGAGATAGTGCTAGGGTGGCCCTCTACTCTGGTTCCATGGACAAGAGACCATTTTTTTGGTTAATTTTGGAAACTAGGGTTTTGCTCAGTAAGTGAATGTGAAATATTTGCACATGGGGGTCAAATTCACATATTGCTTGACCGTGAAGGTGTGGCTACCATTCCCACATAACGCATGCCTAAACACGCTTGCACTACCCACAGGAACCCCTTTTTTATGTACGGTTTCTATTCTATGCCCCAGGTATGGATTCAACAGGTGTCCGTGAAAGGCTATAGGAGGTGGGATTCAATGTGCCATAGAATCATGACCGTTACTCGGATCGACGAACCATTGGATCCATTGGATTCAAGACATCGCGATAGTGCTAGGGTGGCCCTCTAATATAGTTCCATGGATAAGAGACCATTTTTTTGGTCAATTTTGGAAACTAGGGTTTTGTTGAGTAAGTGAATGTGAAATATTTGCACATGGGGGTCAAATTTGCATATTGCTCGACCGTGAAGGTGTGGCTAGCGTTCCCACATAACACATGCCTAAACACACTTGCACAAACCATCGAAAGCCCTTTTTGATGCATAGTTTCCATTCTATGCCCTGGATAGGGATTCAACCGGTGTCCCTGAAAGCCTGTAGGAGGTGGGATTCAACATGCCATAGAATCATGGCCATTGCTCGTATCGACGAACCATCGGCTCCGTTGGATTTAGGACATGTGGCCCTCTAATATGTTTCCATGGACAACATACCATTTTTTGGTCAATTTTTGAAACTAGGGTTTTGCTCAGTAAGTGAATGTGAAATATTTGCACATGGGGGTCAAATTCGCATAGTGCTCGACCGTGAAGGTGTGGCTAGCATTCCCACATAACACATGACTAAACAAGCTTTCATGAACCATCAAAAGCCCTTTTTGATGCACGGTTTCAATTCTATGCCCCAGGTAGGGATTCAACAGGTGTCCCTAGAAGCCTGCAGGAGGTGGGATTGAACGTGTCATAGAATCATGACCGTTGCTCGGATCGATGAACCGTCGGCTCTGTTGGATTCAGGACATCGAGATAGTGCTAGTGTGACCCTCTAATTTAGTTCCATGGATAAGAGACCATTTTTTGGTCAATTTTGGAAACTAGGGTTTTGCTCACTAAGTGAACGTGAAATATTTGCACATGGGGGTCAAATTCACATATTTCTCGATCGTGAAGGTGTGTCTAGCATTCCCACATAAAAAATTCCTAAACATGCTTGCACGAACCACCAAAATCCCTTTTTGATGCACGGTTTCCATTCTATGCCCCAGGTAGGGATTCAACAGGTGTCCCTGAAAGCTTGTAGGAGGTGGGATTCAACGTGCCATAGAATCATGACCGTTTCTTGGATCGATGAACCGTTAGCTCCATTGGATTTAGGACATCGAGATAGTGCTAGGGTGCCCCTCTAATCTGGTTCCATGGACAAGAGACCATTTTTTTGGTCAATTTTTGAAACTAGGGTTTTGCTGAGTAAGTGAATATGAAATATTTGCACATGGGGGTCAAATTCGCATATTGCTCGATCATGAAGGTGTGGCTAGTGTTCCCACATAATACATGCCTAAACAAGCTTGCACGAACCACCGGAAGCCCATTTTGACGCACGGTTTCTATTCTATGCCCCGAGTAGGGATTCAACAGGTGTCCCTGAAAGGCTGTAGGAGGTGGGATTCAACGTGCCATAGAATCATGACCGTTGCTCGGATCGACAAACCGTTGGCTCCACTAGATTCAGGACATCGAGATAGTGCTATGGTGGCCCTCTAATCTGGTTCCATGGACAATAGACCATTTTTTTGGTCAATTTTGGAAACTAGGGTTTTGCTCAGTAAGTGAATGTGAAATATTTGCACATGGGGCTCAAATTCTCATATTGCTTGACCATGAAGGTGTGGCTAGCGTTCCCACATAAAAAATGCCTAAACACACTTGCACGAAGCCCCAAAATCCCTTTTTGATGCATGGTTTCCATTCTATGCCCCGGGTAGGGATTCAACAAGTGTCCCTGAAAGCCTGTAGGAGGTGCGATTCAACGTGCCATAGAATCATGACCGTTGCTCGGATCAAAAAACCGTCAAATCCATTAGATTCAGGACATCAGGACAGTGCTAGGGTGGCCCTCTAATCTAGGTCCATGGACAAGGGATCATTTTTTCGATCAATTTTGGAAACTAGCGTTTTGCTCAGTAAGTGAATGTCCAATTTCTGCACATAGGGGTCGGCTTTGCAAATTCCTTGACCGTGAACATGTGGCTAGCATTCCCACATGGAACCTACCTAAACATGTTCGCATGACCCATTGAAAGCCCTTTTTGATGCACGGTTTACCACTCTATGCCCCGGTTAGGGATTCAATGGGTGTCCCTAAAAGCTTGTAGGAGGTGGGATTCAACGTTTCATAGATTGATGAACCGTCAGCTCCGTTGGATTCAGTACATTGGGATAGTGCTAGAGTGGCCCTTTACTCTAGGTCCATGGACAAGGGATCATTTTTTTTGTCAATTTTAGAAACTAGGGTTTTGCTCAGTAAGTGAATGTGAAATTTTTGCACATAAAGGTCAGCTTGAAGGCGATTATAGATCTTCCCCTCATCCAAGAGATGTGAGAATTTGTACGATGAAATGCAGGAGGAGTCAATACCATTACGTCAGTAACCATGTAATAGAACATGTTTATGTTTAGAAACAAGTGGCCATTCTATTACACCATTATTACAAAATATATATATCTTCACGCTATGAATGCTTCGAATAATACTCCATAAACATGAATTTATAAAAAAAGATTCAAAATAGTACTTCTCTAATCAATTTAAACTATAATAAAATCACACATAAATTTCATCTCTTTCAAAGTTGTTACTCGAGGCCATTCATCAAATGCCATGTACATTAACAAAATGATAAAATAATGTGCAGGACATACATAATGTGCAGGATATAGTCATAACCATTATTTTGAATCAACCTTATAATACTCGGATACTTTTAGGTTTGATGTGTATCCCATGTATTTGTCAGATGAAAGACATCATGCCAAACAATAATTTTATTTATGTAGACAACACTGGTACATCACTTAGGTGTGTCAACTTCATGCATCCTTTAAACATTTGTTAGGTTGTTATGTGGGTAAGGTGCTTTTGTATTCCACCAAGTTGGATCAGTTGCTTAGCTGTGTTGGGTGCTTATGTGTATTAGGTATGTTCCATCTTTGTGAATACAATTTGACATTGTTAATATAACATTGTATCGTGGTAAAAAACAATTAAAATGTACATTTTTGTCATTATGTAATATTGTAATTGTGCATTGTTCTCAAATTTATAACTGATATCTCCATGCAATCGTAAAATCTATAAAAAATTGGGAACATTACACATAGAAAAACTCTTTGCCACACGTGTATAATCACACTTAAAAGACTGAACCATGAATATCTCAAGAGCCTTGATATGAAATATTTTTTATATCATGAAAGTTATAATATGAAAATATAAGGCCTATCTATGGCCTGTCAATGTACATGTATCAAAAACATATTTGATGTACATGTGCAAACAAAAGCACATCTGTCCTGGACTGCGCCCCTATACTCTAACTTCGGATTGTACATAAAAATACACATTTGTCCTGGACTAACACATTAAAAATCTAACTTTTTTTTGTTTTTCCCAGACCCTGATGCTTTTCGGCTCTATCTATGACCACTGTGCATCTCTAGCGACTGAAAATCATTGACAATATTTCTTGATCAGGTAACTGAACTAGTACTGTCCATCAATAACAAAGTTTGAAAATTTAAAATATGACTCAATTGTAAATAAAACAAATACTCGCTGCATTCGTCGGGGGTATAGGTTCCTCTGGTGTTGAGGGTATCGATGCCTCTGCTATCATCCACCTTGCAGAGAACCTCTCTGCCATGCTTCTCTATGAATAAAAAAATAATATGTCAAGTATCTCAAGAATTATCAACATGTACATGAATGAGAAAGTACTAATCAATTATGTAAAAAATGAACATCTCACTGAAAAAACCATTTCTAGGGGATTACGCTGGGACTCTTCAGTAGTAAGAGGAGCCATAGGTTGAACATCTACCTCAGTTGCATGCACTAATGGACCAGGGTGTGGCTACATTCACCAAATGATTAAATAGTTAGACATCGTGCATGTCCATAAACAATACAAATTAAATGTACAATTACAAATATTCAAGTAGATGTACCTCAGTGTGACTTATCCCTATTGTAGATGCGGCATTGACCACGGCATCAACAATCCCACTAAGGTCTCGCACGGATGATTCTGCATCCTGATGTTGTAAACATGCAAAAATGACATTAAGAAAAAACACTTGTGAAGCGAATTCATAGCTAACCAACAACCAACATTGGAAGTGTGTACATTACCATGGGATGAGTAGGTTGATCCTCATGCACACCCGCTCTATTCAAGGAATAGGGTAGTCTGGTGTAAACAACCCCCTTATCTATGTTTGGACTACGGGGAGATCCAAACCAAAGAGGCGGTGCAGGGATCTGCGATGACGTGTGCATTCATAAAGTGTTACCATAGTTAGACATGGATTTGAATGGATAGAATAATATGTACTGAAAAAATAACATGTTGTAATATACTTACCCCTTCCTGGGACATATCTCCACCATGGGAGTGATCGCTTCCATCAATTTCTTACCCTTCTTCAAATGCTAATAGCATTTGCAAGTTTAAAAATTATAAACATTAGCGATCTATAAAGGAGTATACAGTAAGAAATTTAAATAATTCGAACAAGATTCAGTCATAACCCATGTACTTACATTATTCAAGTAATCGTAAATTCCACCTTGGACTATGTCGTTAATATCAACGTCTCCAGCATCACATTCTAAGTGGGGTTTCTGCAACTTCAAAAATTGTAAATATTAGACAATTTAATAAATTAATCAAGACTAACACATGCATTAACAAAATTATATGTAATAACAAAATGACAAGCGTTTAAATATTACCTCAATGGTGGTTCTTTGGGCCTCGGGTACAACCACACCGGGTGCAGTACCACCCCCGTGAGAGGCATCAATATCCTATAAGAGTAAATATTGCATATATTACAAATCTTTTAATATGTTACATATAGTATGGAAAAATTAAAAATTGAACAATAACGGAGTTTTAAAACAATGTCCTTACCTGACCACCAGTCATCGTAGTGGTACCATGTCTTGGTCCAGGACCATAACAGGGTCCCCCACACGATGTGCAGACGTGTGGCTCGCTCTGAGGCACATGGGATGTCGTTCTATCCCAACCAATAGATGTCCCTCCACCACTAGAAGTTGGTGGTTGTACACTAGCAGAGGAAGAGGGCGCTCTCTGGTTAATAGTGGTTGTGTGTCGAGA
Organism: Pseudotsuga menziesii; assembly: GCA_001517045.1. Classification (NCBI taxonomy): domain Eukaryota; kingdom Viridiplantae; phylum Streptophyta; class Pinopsida; order Pinales; family Pinaceae; genus Pseudotsuga; species Pseudotsuga menziesii. The sequence goes on along the minus strand of LPNX010760046.1, from coordinate 57,080 downwards.
GACCATCTCAGCTAGAGTAAAAAATGCCTCTTGTGTCTGGGAAACCATGTCATGTGCAGGAGGGATGTCTGCCCTCGGTAGTTGGGCACGGGGTGCAGGTATCTGTGGATTGGAATCTCTATGCCTAGCATGGGGTCAGTGTTGGGGCATCCCCCTACCAACTCCCTGGAAGCCCAACATGTCAAAATAGTTGACATGTTTCCCCATCACAAACTCTGCATACAATTTTCGAAGGAAGTACATCGGTACTTCCCTATTGTTATGAGGGGGAATGTAAAAAACCATGTACCACCTATCCATCCAATTGTCTCTGATGGGTGGAAAGGTGCACCACTCAATAGAAATATGTGACCTCTTGATCTCCAGAATGTCATCCGTCCTAGGTAGTTTAAACAATGAATAGATGTGTTGTTTTGTTATTTTGAGGTTTTTTACCTCGTTGTAACTTAACCCATCAGCATATTGTTGTCTTTTCCTCTCCCTGTAATATGTGATGTTATATAAAGCATCATTCGATCTTGCGATCGTATCAACAATAGACAACAAAGAATCTGACAAGGAGCGGCAGAGCTCATCTCCACCCCTCCAAGCAGAACCAATCTCTCTCAAATGGGCAATAAACCTCAGTATCTTTGCATTGTTATCCATAGTAGCCACTGCAATCATAAATACAAATAAAATATCATTAGAAATATAAACACATGATATAATGGCATATCTAAGCACTGAAAACTGTATAACTAATGACATATAAACTAAATCTATCATGTAAATTTAAAAATTGATTTTAAATTTTACAGTAAAGAATAAACATTTAACATTTTTTCATTTCATATTTATGTCCTAAATTCAAGTATTAATTCCAAATTTTAAGTATGCATGTGTACATAAAGTGTCTTGAGCATATGTTGATTGCGAAGCTCCTCTAGCTTATTTTAAGGCTTGGATTATGAAGTTTCGTCGAAATTGTGAGGTGTTGACTATTGCCTTTGCAGGACCATCTCCCAGATTGCGAATAGAGGCAACAATTAGACCCTATAATAGGCGACATAATGTGTTGTTGATGAATAAAATCCCAGTATAGGCAACGATTTTGTTGGATATGTAATTATTTGTTGTAGTGTGATGTTTTTTGGACTCCAAAGTCTATTTAGCAAATCTTTATGGATTTTATGGTTGCAAGGGTTCCACTGGATTATATCATGTATGATTGTATGTGATTGACATGTTTAATCAAATACATCAACCCACCTATGTATTTTCATGTTCATAGAGTCTATTGTTGAACTTTGTTGTCTTGACCTTAACCAAAAACTACTCTTCGTTCAAGACGAAATATTTGTTAAAAGCATGGGAAGCTTCTATACCTTATTTTAACACTTGGATTGGGAAGTTTTATCATAACTATAAGGTGTTTATTGATGTTCTTGGAAGAGCAACTTCGAGAAGTCTCATCAAAATTATAAGGTGTTTATTGATGTTCTTGGAAGAGCAACTTCAATATTTTGGATAGGCAAGGGATTTACCATGTTTGTTTATGTATTTTAGGAGAATATATGAATTCTACTTGATTTTTTTTTAGTTGTATGCAAGCTTGCAACATAATTGACAAACTTTGCATATTTGTTAATTTTGGTTTGGATTCACAATAGTGAAGTTCGTTTGTTTTTTATGAGTTAATTGGGGTTTTGGTTTACATTGGGCATGTAAATTACTTATGCAAACTAGCAATGTGCTTGACAAACTTTGCATGTTTGTGGATTTTGGTATGGATTCACAAGGATCCTTGTGAATATGCATATGGAAATAGTGAAATTCATTTGTTTTTTGAGTTAATTGGGGTTTTGGTTTCCATTGGACATGGAAATTTTGGGTATGAATTGTGGTAAATAATCAAAATTAATTAATTTTTATGATTAAATTGGGGAATTGGTTTCAATTGGCCAATTACATTGGGGTTCTTGTTTCCATTGGCCATAATTTATTTTATTTTGGTTTAATTTTTCAATCTAGGGCAAATAAATTAATGAACAAAGAGAAAAAAACATGAAAAAAATGAGGAAAATACCTTACAAATAGGAGGTTTATCCAAAGGTGGAGATGGAGGGCTTTGGCACACCCAAAAATGCGTTTGCCCAGTCGAGATTTGCTCCAAAGTTGTCCAATAGCCATGCGATGAGGAGAAAAAGACGACCTCAACCTATTTATAAAAAAAAACAGGCTTTCCAAATCGCGCCTTGGTTTTAGTGAACAAAATCGCACGCGCAATTTTGTTCACTAAAATGGAGGCGATTTGATTAAATAAAACGGAGGCACGATTTGTTGTACTATCATAATTGGCATGCTTGTTGGCAGCCTTGGGACTAGGCTTGGCAGGTTCAATCGCAATTTTGTTCACTAAAATGGAGGCGATTTGATTAAATAAAACGGAGGCACGATTTGTTGTACTATCATAATTGGCATGCTTGTTGGCAGCCTTGGGACTAGGCTTGGCAGGTTCATGATTGCTTGGGATGATTTCTTTTTTTTGGATCAAGAGTGATTGACTTCACTACACCATTGCATCTAAAAGGTCCCTCAACTTCTTGCACACACCGTTTAGTTAACATGTGATAAGTACACTTCGTGATACTTGGAAAAAATAAACTTCAACTTCGTAATTAAAACTACAATCATGGTGATGCGCAACTATTTTATTATTAGTTACAACTATTAGATTAACTCCAATCATGATACAACTTAAACTTCAATCACCAATCGCCACTTTTAAATATATAAGTATGCACATATTTCAAACATAATAACTGTTGCTAGTTATTAATACATTATTAAACTTTAAAAAAAGAAACTCAAAAGTGTCAACATTAAAGAAGCTAAACCAAGTTCTAAAACAACTCTGCAATCAAAACCTCCCTGCAAACTGGATCCAGGTTTTAGAAATTGGGCTTGATGTAGCTGTCCAACACTAAGAAAACTAAGCCAAGTAGCACATATTCTCCGATACTACAGAGAATGGATTCTATTCGGTTTCATGCAACCAAAGTTTCAAAACTGCTTTGCAATCAAAACTAATGTACAGGAATCGTTCCACTGTTAGAACCAATATGGAATGAAAATAGTCCATTAAATGGTGTGCTTCTGTCAGGCGAAACATTGAAAAGCTTCTCGACGATAGCCACAGGACCGGAGATCTGTGTGCTGCTGGGAGGCATATTCTGGTTAAAATATGATAGAAAGAATAGGCAAGGAACATGGCGGGCGACGATTATTCAAAGAATAGGGTTTAAATACGAGTGACTAATAATGTATTATATTCAGGACTTGGTGCCGTAAAGAGGACGGCAAGCTTGTTTATGGTTGGATGTTGTGATTCCCCGTGTGGTTGTCCGCTTCAAATAAAAAGGGAAATTGCGTGGCCATACCATTACATCCTCGTTCATTCTCTCTCGACAAGAAATACTGCAAGCATTCACAGCCACGTGGTTACTTGGTTTTGCATTTTACGAGTTGAATTCGGAATGTAAAGTTGGACCAAGGGTGAGGGTGAATACTTACTTGTAGGACAGTTTTTGATGCGGTATGAACATCGAATTTCGATTGACTTAATGCAAATGGTAATCTACATACCAAAGGTGGTTTTGGTTTGGTTTTATTTTATGGATATTGCTGTTCTTGCTACGACGCACATGGAAGCATCGATCCTGGTTCAATGGTTCAACTACAACGTGTGCACAAAAGTCTAAAGCCTCCCGGCTCCAACTCGAAATGTGCTTACAGTGACAATTCAACGACTTTGGAGCCCAGGAAGGAGCTCACAGCAAGACATAAAACATTGTGCATTGAACTATGAGTGGACCATGACCTTATTTAAAATTCTAGTTTATGAATTCTTTTAATTTCACATTCTAAATGAGTTACCATTTCAAATCGTGTTTTTGAATATATACAATATCCTCAAAAACCTTTACATATGTAATTTGCTTAAGTGATATCAATGATTCTTATCCAACATCCTCAAAAATCTTTACAGCACAACATTATGTATTTTGCTTAAGTGATATCAATGATTCTTATCGAGAGAGTGCCTTCTAGTAAGCAACTCAAAGGGCACAACACCAAAGTTGTATATATCATTTATAGTTGTCAAGTGCTCTGTGATGAATTACCATGCCTTGTGATGAATTTACCATTAGATTGTGTTTCCTATTTGGTCTAGTCTTTTCCAGAGATTTCTTTCCAGTAAGCATCTCAAGGAGTGCAACAACAAAGTTGCTGACATCACTTCTAGCTATCAAGTGCCTTGTGATGAAATTATTAAAGGTCATGGATAGATAGCATCTAAAATGAATTTAAAACATTGGGCCCAAGGTAAGATGTTGAACCAACTAAAACCACACAATTGTTTTCTAGAATGTAGTTTGATATTGATCAAGTACAACCATGCATATCAACAAAAGATTCTTTGCAAATCCTTGACTTGTATAAAACAACAAACAATCCAAAACATACCAGACATAACATGTTAGGGAGATACATAAGCATATGTACCCATCATCCAAGTCAAAACACGAGTTTCATCTCCCTAAGGTCCATCTTTTGTAAGTCCATGGAACTTATGTCTTTGTTGCATTGAAATTCCATAATAACTATAAGCTGAGTAGAAAAATCTTAGTAGTTTTGCTTCTTAAGCCCTACATTCTAAGCTAGGATTCATTTTTTGAAGAGATCATTACATTCTATTTTTGCTTTCGGTTAGAAGAAATCTCAACATTTTCTATGTTTTGTATTCAAGAATGTTAGTGTGTTCCCTTGTGCCTCTACCTATTCAAGGCATGTAAAGATCCAATTTAGTGATCCATTACAAGTGTTGGGTTAGCTGTAGTGGTTTCTTCCTCCTTTGGTTTGATCCAATTTAGATAATTGGTGCCAAGTAAGTTGTTTGAATTCATAACTATTTAAATGATAATGATATCTTCAATTAAGAAAAAAAAACTTAAGTGACAAAGGAACTGATAAGAATAAATAAACATGAATATAGACTTATAAAGAAAATAACAAAAGAGCGAATGATTGTGTCAAAACCAAAGAATCCCAAGTCAGTACTCCTACTCATTTAACAAATAATTAATTGTTGATGATGCACAAACATAAACCATATAATTTTCATCAATTTTGTTTATTATTCCTAGTGGTTAAAGAAGAGTGTTATCCTTCCCACCCAAGTTGAATTTTTGCAACTAACATGTTGAGAACATAAATGATTATATTATTGAAAAATCCTTAGGCTTATGTAGAATTCAAGTTTATGTTGGGTACCATCCTCCAAATGAGGGAAGTGCGTGGCCAGTTTTCCCACATTGTATTCCAATGAAAAAAAACAAAAAAATATAATAAACCATAAAATGTATAGTATAGCCTGTGTGTCATTTAGGCTACTCTAATCTACAGATGTTTGTAGTGTGTTAAAATATAATTTTAACAATATATTACAATTGACAATTGAATTGTGGATAATATGGACTGTAAAACCTATGTTGTATTCGTAAACTGATAGGTCAACAAATGCATTGTATCCTTTATAAAATAGTTCCTTGATTACTAATAATTTCTGAGTAATGTTTTAAAAGAACAATTTAATGAACATTTTTTCTAAGCACGAATATCGAAAGGTAATACCTCTACACACTTTGTAATGAAGCATGTCCTAATCAAATAACCCATCTTTCACCATTATCCAAAGACCCATCACTATACACCCATGAAGGGAGTTCAAATTTCTCAATTGGTCACTTAAAAAAGAATGTAATAAAAATAACTTACCTATTCATATTTTCAATATATTTCTTCACCCTGATCTCAAAGAGCATATTCACAGAATGCATATTTTCATGGACTTTTGTGAAACCCAACAAATAATGCTCATCCTCATCAAACTTTCCAAACACCTCTAGTTCTTTAAGCTACTTCTGGTTGAGGAAGAACCACCGATTTGCTCCAAGATGGAGATTTGCATTCCATGAAACTCAAGAGGTAAGGCCTATATACACACATTAGATACAAAAAATGCATAAAACAAAATCATGGCCATGGAAAAAACAAACAAACAAAAACAATAAAAAACAAACAAACAAACAAAAAACTTACTCTTGGACCATATCTTTGCGCTTCCCTTCATCCCAAAAAAAATTAAATAGGAAGAAGAACAATTATTTGTTGAAATCAATAATTGTACCTTATAGACCCTTTAATCTCTACCACCAAGAAAAAATGAATTACATGCTCAAAAAACAATTAGCTAATGCATAAATTCACATATATGCATGTCCATGATTAATTAAATAATTTTAAGTGCACATTATGTTCCGAAAGTTCTAAATGCACATTCAATTCTAAATCTAGAAAATTAAATACACTATGTCGACACTCGGTACCCTTAAGTTCCCAACAGAAAACAATGTAGGTGAATATAGAGGTAGATCCATGTTAAACCTCATCTATAGAGAGAGGGATTATAGATCTGATATGCTAATGGATTTCTTCTATGCTTTCTAGGAAATATAGCCATGGATTCTAATTAACATTCATAGATTTAGCTAAATATTATCCTAGGAGAACACTTAATGTGTTAGATGGTTTTCATCTTGTTAAGGCCACAATTACAAACCTATATGAAAACACTTCCTAGAATCTTGGTAAGAAAGTAAGTGAGAAATAAACCTAACAAAGGAAACAACTCTAATGACAATGAATGCCAATTTTGTTTCCCTTATAAGATGTTTTAGAGTATAAACTTTTTGTACACTTGATATGCATTTGACAACTTTTTCCATGGTTTGTCATGTGGGAACTTGACTTTAATAGTGCTTGTATGAAATGTACTTAACCAAAAATCTAGGAAATTTACCTTGTATAATTACAACAAAATGTTGTTTGGATTATCCAAAGCTTTACTCAAACATTTGTTCTTAATGATATAATGGCTTCAATGGCTTGTTCAAGCATGTTTTATTGCTTCATTGTTATGGCCATATATTTCAGAGCACCATGTACTTTATCTCCATCATTGTTTACAACCTAAAATAATTTTATTTCCCTATTTGGATCCTTATGGATAAACTGTAATACACATAACAACCACACTACGTATTACAATTGATTCTTAGATAATAGTAATGATTCTGAACCAACCCAAATGGCATCCATTTCAACAATAAAGAAAGATTTACTCTTTATAAATTAGATGTCAATCAACTTGATCCTAATCACTTACATGTTTAAAACAAAAATCTTGTAAAAGAAATGAAACAAGTCAAGTTTTTTGTGCACAAAACGTCTTCTTATCTAACCCAAATCCTAATCATTTCCATTAAAAAAATCCCAAGATCAAGAATGGAAAACATAGCAATTTCTTTTCTCATAAACTGTTCCCAATCAACCCAAATTCTACTTAGAATTAAGCAAGTGAACTGTTAGTAAGATCCATTGCAATCTACCTACTACTTATTCAGTCACAATGTGCGCTAATAAAAATAAACTAATTGTTCACATATGCATTTTACCTCTTGTTTAACCGAATCCATGGCTGAATGTAAAATAGAATAAATTGTTACCACATAAAACCCGTTTTATTCATGTAAAATTCCATAGAACTCATTTCAAATATTATTATATATACCAAGTTGGTAGATAATATTAATTGCATCAAAGCAAAAAATAATTGAAAATAGAGAAACTCTAAAGCCTAAACCCAATCATCATATCACTCAACCCTTATCGCTTAGAGTCCAACAAAATATTTAGAAACTAAACAAATTGTCTAGCACAATTTCCTTACCATTGAAGCACAACTTTTAACCGTTTCCAAAAAAAAACTAAACTCTTAATTATAAGCCTCATTTTTAAATTCAAGCACTAGATATCAAAATGATGGACATAGTTGCCCCACGACTTAATATGGTGGACAATATGAATGGAGAAATTCTTATATATCCTATTCTCTTTGATCCTAATCAATCACATATAGGACATCAAAAATAAAACAACCGAACATGTTTTAACCCATGATCCGTCACAATTCCCTTTAAAATAAAGTATACTCTTAATTCACAAGAGCCATTTAAAATCTCAATAACATTAATCAAGTTAGAAAACACGATTATTAGCCTAAAAATAGGATATTGTTATTAATAGAGATAATTTTAAGTGATAAATTGTCACAATTCCATGTCCTAATCAGTGACAATCCATCAAAATGTTCAAAATTCAAACACGTTACGTCTTCTTTTTTTATGTCGTCTATGTCATGCAGCATAAAGTTGTATCAAGCACATATCCTGCCTTCATTTTCCAAGAGCGCAAAGATTGTGTCCATGTTTGCATAAATTTCACTAATATTTTGAGAATGACTCGTCTCAAGTGACGATTGTGCACACCTTATAATCAACCTCATTCTAATTGCATATAGAGATATTGTTGATCCCTGTACCTTTCATTCTTTTTATTGCATTTTCAACATCATCCGAAATGCCAAATTCCAAATAGATATTTGAAAATTGTAGAGCATGAAGAATTTATGACCCAATTCAAAAAGATGCTCACCAACACATTCTCCTATCTCCATAGGATTAAGATTCTGCAGGCACAAGTAAAGATGGCCACACATCAACATAAAGTCTTATTGGAACTTCCTTGATAAAGCATTCTGCTTCATCAAGATGTCCAACACAACCAAGAAGATCAACCATCTACTTATAGTGTTTTAATGAAATGGAATATTGATCGTCTTCACTCATATCATTAAGTCATTTCCTTAGGTCCTCCATTAGAACTATATGGCAACACACAAACACAACACAAATGAAAGTGACAAAGTTTGGCTTTGATTCAGAATACAAGATTTGCTTGAGATTCAGAGAACGTCCTTGCCATGGAAATGCATGGAAAGGTATGCATTATCACAAGATTTGTTTCCAAGAGCTTAGAGGTTGTTCAAATTACATCCTTCTTCTATCACATGGGCATGGACTAATTTCCTCCTGCCCTAGATTTCATGTGAAGATTCCTCTATGAGAGAAGCATCACTGCAAACATGTGTTCTAATGCCTTGGAAGTGTAAAACACACATATGCCCTTTCAATAAGTTCTCCTCAAACAATTCTATGAAATTCTCAATGATGTTAGAGGTACCACCACTTCCATGAATTTTAGCAAATATGCTCATTTGAGTTTTAAAAGTCAAGTTAGCCTTGAAATAATGAAGACGAAGCTTAGTTAAGAATGAAACAATTCTTCTTTTTGGTTTGTTTTTTTTAATAGTTGCACAAGTACAAATGATATCATCATGCCATTATGTGATGCTAGTCACAAAACCCATCAAAGTAAAGGGTATCTCAATTACTCCTTGGCTATACAATAAGAGAAACACTCAAAAACTCACATAAACTACCATGTTCACATTTTCTCTTCCCACCCTTTTACCAATATGCAAGAAATGCCATGCGTAAACCAAAGATAACTCCTTCTCATGCCCATCTAATATGGATAAACCCTTGGTTAACTAATTGGCACACCCCTATAAGTTCCCTAGATAAATAGAATGATTGGGCACAACTCAAAACTTCCATCTTCAATAATAACTCTAAATCACCTTTAGAGCTTGCAAGTTTATGTCGTTTAACAACTCAATCCTAACCATCAAGAAGTATACCTCTATGAAAATATCCAAAACCCCCTTATTGCAAATAAATTACCCTATAGAGAACCATTAGTGGCACAATCCAACTTAGTGAAGCTAAACCATTTAGGAGGCTTGCCAAAAAGAGGGACCTTTTGATGGAAAATAGAACATAAAGGCGAAGGGCTAAGTGCCAATGTTGTTAATACGAAATGAAGACAGTTTTGATGTTGGTCAAATTTATCCTGTCTAGTAGAAACTTTTTAGTCAAATCTAGAATTCCTAAAATTACATAGTTGGGAGCCTTCTGGCACAGGAGCTACATGTTGATGAAGGGCTAAATTGTGTGCTAATTAAGGCTTGAAATTAACTAAAGAAATCATTGTTAATCTCTTGTCACATTGGAATTTCAAAACTAAATGAGGTCCCATCGTCAAAGTCAATATACATGACAATAATTCATCAATACAATAAATGAAAACCTATGATCATCTGTATTTTATGCAGGGCATCCACCCTCAAGATAAGAATAAAAGGGATGATGGGAGGAGTGAAATCTAGACTCTCTCAGATACTAGAAGGTGTATCAGTCTTTTTTTTAGGGTTTTATTATTAAAATATTTTATGTAAAGTGTGATATAGAATTATTTAAGCATTGGATCATATGATACTCAAATAGCTTGTGAGATTGATATTTTATGGTATGTTAAATTAAACAATGATTATCTACATTTCACTTGTTAAAGGGATCATTTGATTAAATCTCAATGTTGGACTAATCTCATTTGTGAGTTCACAATCTTGCGACAAGTTTATCGTATCAATCTGAAATGAGGATGATATATAAAAATACTTTCCATGTTTGATTTTGAGATAGATGGGATATCCCCTTGTAATGGGCATGGCAATAGAAAACTCGATGTAACAAAAGAAACAAAGAAGAGTGAAGACACTAGCTATGACCTAGAAAAGGATAATGCTTGGCCATGTGATGGTTTAGGAAACATTGAAAATGGTGATGAAAATGCAAACCCCAACCCAAGTGTACTAGATTAAACCACCACATGATGTTCTATACTTGAATGGGATTTCTCTTTTGCTAGCTCCTCCCTAAAAATTTACACAGTTCCCATGAGTTGGATGACTCATATAGGCACCAATTTTTTTATCGCCACTAATATATCGTTGTGATAAATACATTTGAGAAATCAAGAATAGTGGAAGTGGAGACAAACGAATATTATATTGCCTCACAGTATTGTCTCCAACCCCCCCACTTTGTTGTAATGCTATGATAGCTGCATTTGTTTAGTTATAATAGTAAACAAAAGTCTTAATTTACTTCTTTCACAAGCATCCCATCTACATAATAGATTTTTATGCATAGTGGCCTTCTAGTGCACCTTTTGTATACATAGGTTTACCTGCTGACATGGAACGTGCCTGCAAGACTCTAGTATGTATATCAACATCCAATAAGAAGATAGACAAAAAAAAAATTAAGGATAAAAAGTTTAAACTAAGAACTAGCATTATAATAAGACATGATGATAATTCCTCTTATGAGGTTCTTACCACTGTTCACATAGTGTTTAGTTTTTTTATTAAATTCATACATAATTAAAACAACGAATCTTGCTTGCAAGGATCTGTATAACTATGCTTTCAAGTTTCGAAGGATTTAATATACAACATAAGTTTTTTTTAATAAAAGAATATAAATTTCGTTAGCGCGACCCATAAAAATATAACATTACAAAACATAGTCAATTTTCATGAAGGATCAAATTATGAGTTACTTCATTATTAAACAAACAACCATGGAAGAAATCAGAATCACATACTTGAACAGTAATGGAAAATCACTTGGAGCGTCTAAATGATCTAGATTTGTATGACTGAAGACTTGACTATAACTTTCCACCCAACAAATCAGGATCTCTATTCGGCGTATTTTTTTCTACTGAGAGGCCACCCTCGAGATTTGTTGGAATACACTAAGGCTAGGGGAAAAGTTAACCAATCTTTAGCTGGAAAAATGGCCAAAGAATTTATGAGCAAAATCTGATTAGCTAGATTCCCCTTGGCTTGGTCTCATATATAAATTTTATTTTGCAAACCAAAACCCGTATTTCTTCAAGAAGACAACTTTGTTATTTTTAGTTTAAAACTAATTATTTTGAGGTGACTAACTTAACTTATCTCAGCATATTTAACTTTTATTTAACTCAATATATTTAATTTATCCTATATTTAACTTAACTAATGATCTTTACTCTCAGCTTTGATCTAGCCAATATTTAATTAATTAGCTTTAAGATAAATATCTTATCTTAACGTTAACTTAACTTAGATAACTTAACTAGTTAGCTTATTCATAGCTTTAATTTATCCAATATTTAATTAATTAGCTTTAAGATAAATATTTTATCTTAACTTTAACTTAATTCAACTAACTTAACTAGTTAGCTTATTCTTACCTTTAACTTAGCCAATTATCTTGAGATAGCTAATTCAACTTGGATAATTAACTCAAGATCATTACTTAACTTTCTTAATCAATTATCTTGAATGAACTAATTTAACTCAGCTATTTAACTAAAGATGATTTACTTATTTTATTTAATTAACTATCCAAAGATAATTAATGTCAACTCATCTTATTAATTTTAAGTATCTTTTGTAGAGACCTAGATATTAATAATATCTATAATGAATTCTTGATTTTACTTATTATCTCTTAGTGATAATTAACCTCGTGATAATCGTTAAGTCATAGGTATTTGTTAGTGCCTTGTGTTGTCTTCTAGTTTCTTCCGCGTCCCCATCTAGGACCAACCTTTTAACATAAATTATGTGTCACTTATAAACTTAAGTGTCATCTTAGTGAACACCATAGTTCACTTTCATTGTTAAGTGTCTGCAACACTAACATGACTCTTGTCATCAATTCATGGTTACCTATCCATTCAAATTCTCCCCCAAGTGGATTCCATGCCCCTATGATTTTAGTTGCTTCAAGTCTCCAGTCTCCCAAGTCTACAATTCATAATATCACTTAGGATTTCACATTCATACTTACAAATTTTTACGTCGGGTTTATCTACTTGAGCTCCTTTCCATGTAGGAGTACACAATTACACTTTTTGTAGCAAGTATAGGGGCATAGAGGTGGGAAATTACATCTCCCTCACCTTAAGAATAACATTGTGGCCAAGAATTGGCATATACAAAAGCGTGTCTGTATATCTGCGTAAAATTATAGAATCACTTCTATATATGCATTGTTCTCCCACACTTGTGCGCATATATCGAAGCACATTCATATATGGGCGCGCATATATGGAAGCACTTCCATATATGCGTTGCTTTCGTATATGTGCGTGCATATACTGAATCTCTTTCGTATATGCATGCACATATACAAAAAGCATGCATATACAGAAGGGCTTTCGTATATCCACACACATATATGAAAAGCGTGCATATAAGAAAGCGCTTATGTATTTATGCGCGTCCATATATGCGTACAAGTATAGCAATGCAATGCATATACAGAAGTGATTTCATGCATTTTTCCATATACGAAAGTGCTTTCATATATGCATGCGCATATATGAATGCACACATATACGGAAGCACTTTCATATATGCGCACAAGCATGGTATCACAGTGCATATACAAAAGTGCTTACATATATGCATGCACGTATACATAGTCGCTTTCATATATGCATGCACATATACATAGTCGCTTTCATATATGCATGTGTTCATTTATGTGCAAGGGTATAGAAGCACATATGTGCATATTTGGAAGCACAATGCATATACGGACACAGTTTTGTATATGCATGTGCATATATGGAAGCATGTCCATATATGCGCACTTTTTGTATATACATGCATTTATGGAAGTGCTTTCCTTTATGCGTGGTTTTCATATATGCACTTGCATATACAAAGACATGTTTGTATATGCGTGTGCATCTACATAAGTGCTTATATACAGAAGTTCTTTCGTATATGTTCAAAAGTATGGTATCACAACACATATACATAAGCTCTTATGTATATGTGTGTGCATATACAAGAACAATTCTATATATGTGATTTGCTACCATACATGTGCACATATACGGAAACGCTTCCATATTTGCGCGTGCATATGCAGAAGTGCTTCCGTATATGCGCGCACCTATGCGAAAGCACTTCCATGTATGTGTGCGCATATGCGAAAATGCTTATGTATATGTGTGTGCATATACAAAAGTGATTCGATATATTTTCATGCATATACGAAAGGACTTCCATATATGTTTCTTCTGTATATGTGTGTTCATATACAGAAGTGCTTCTTGTATATGCGCACGTAAATATAGACATGCTTTTGTATATGTGCATGGATATATGAAAGTGATTTCATATATGCGCATGCATATAAAAAAAACGCTTCCATATGTGTACGCACATATATGGAAGTGCGTTCATATACGCGTGCACATATACAGACATGCTTTTGTATATGCATGCAAAAAAACGGAAGTGTTTCCATATATGCGCGTGCATATATGGAAGTGCTTCCATAAATATACTAGTATATACACTAGTGTATATGCCAGTGTATATAACCAAGAACAATATATAACTAGTGTATATGTTGTACTATAACCAAGTATATACACTAGTTTATATACTAGAATATATATATATATATATATATATATTAGTGTATACACCAGTATAGACACTAGTGTATATATCAGTATATACACTAGTGTATACACCCATATATACACTAGTGTATATATTGGTGTATACACTATATTTTCTTTGTGCAGGGTGTTAACAAGGCTTAATGTGAATGAGCCTATATGTATGGTATATACAGTTATATACACTCATATCCAACTCAAAGGACAAATATCCCATTTAGAGGGAATATGTGGTGGTTCAAGGCTTTTTTCTCTCTATGCTCCTCAGAAGCTTCTCTTAATACCTAAGGCCCTTGTTTTCCCTAATGGACCATGGTTAAGAGCTCAACACCCCCATACCTATTGCAAAAAATGTTTTATTGTTGGTATTGCATTTTTTTTCCCAAGGGATGATGGGTCAAATGAAGGACATGCCATAAGAGAAAGATTCTCAAGTTATTGAAGCTAGTGAAAGAATGGGTCTGCCCACCATGGGTACATGGTGACAAGGGAATGGGTTAGTCTACCATGGGTATAATCCAACAAGGGAATGGGTCATTCCACCATGGGTATAGGCCAACAAGGGAGTGGTTAATTCCACAATACTTTCCAACAAGGGAAGGTCCAACAAACTATACACAATGTATACATAGTGTAATATACACTAGTGTATATACTAGTATATACACTAGTATATATATCAGTATATACATTAGTGTATGTACTAGTATATCCACAAGTAATATAAATTACAGTATACACTCATATATACACTAGTGTATATACCAATGTATATATTATTGTATATACTGGTGTATATTGGTATATGTGTATACAATGGTATAAGCAATAGTGTATACACTAGTGTCTGAATGAGCTAGATTTGTCTGACTGAAGACTTGACTATAACTTTCCACCTAACCAATTGGGATATCTGCTCAACGTATGTTTTTCTGCTGATAGGCCACCCTCGATATGGGATGGAATCCACTAGGGCTGGGGAAAAGGTTAGCTAATATCTAGATGTAAAAATCTTCAAAGAATTTATGAGCAAAGTATCATTAGCTATATTCCCCCTGGCTTGGTCTCATATATAAATTTTATTTTGCAAACCAAAACACTTACTTATTCAAGAAGACAACTTTGTTATTTTTAGTTTAACTAATTATTTTGAGGTGACTAACTTAAATTATCTTAGCATATTTAACTTTTTCTTAGCTCAAGATATTTAATTTATCCTATATTTAACTTAACTTAGCTAACTTAACTAATGAGCTTTATTCTTATCTTTGATCTAGCCAATATTTAATTAATTACCTTTAAGATAAAAATCTTATCTTAACTTTAACTCAACTTAGCTAACTTAACTAGTTAGCTTATTCATAGCTTTAATTTATATAGTATTTAATTAATTATCCTTAAGATAAATATTTTAAGTTTAACTTAATTAAACTAACTTAACTAGTTAGATTATTCTTAGCTTTAGCTTAGCCAATTATCCTGAGATTGCTAATTTAAATTGGATAATTAACTCGAGATCATTACTTAACTTTCTTAATCAATTATCTTGAATTAACTAATTTAACTCAGTTATTTAACTAAACGTGATTTCTTTAACTTATTTTATTAACTATCGAGAGATAATTAATTTCAACTCATCTTATTAACTTCTAGTATATTTTCGGCATCTTTTGTCGAGACCAAGATATCAATCATTTCTATAATGACTTCTTTATTTTACTTATTATCTCTTAGTGATAATTAACCTCATGATAATCATTAAGTCATAGGTATTTGTTAGTGCCTTGCGGCGGCTTGTAGTTTCTTTGATGTCCCCACCTAGGACTAGCCTTTTAACATAAGTTATGCATCACTTATAAACTTAAGTGTCATCTTAGTGAACACCATAGTTCACTTTCATTGCTAAGTGCATGCAGCACTAAGATGACTCTTGACATCAACTCATGGTTACCTAGCCATTGAACTTCTTCCCCTAATGGATTCCATGCCCCTATGATTTTAGGTATGTCAAGTATTCAGTCTCCTAAGTCTACATTTCATAATACTACTTAGTAATTCACGTTTATACTTACAAAGTTTTGCATCATGGTCCTCTCCTTGAGCTCCTTGTCAAATATAGGGGCAAAGAAGTGGGAAATCACATCTCCCCCCACCTTAAGAATAACATTGTCCTTGGTGTTCGTACCCTTGAATTTTTTTTGCTTGGCTTAGCATCTCTGCTTGCATGTCTTCAATATTGTTTTCTTTTTAAACCTATATTTACACATGCAATGCAATTTATTTCCATAATTCCAACACAAAACATGTGCATACAGCTGAAAAAAAATCAGAAGTAACATAGACCATAATTTCTTTGCAATAACCTTTTGTTTTGTTTTCATAACAACTCCTTTAGAGTTCATTTCATTCAAAAATATTTACTTTTTTATTTTCATGTACCTGCACTATCTATTAGTCTTACACAATATGCATATAAATCATGATGTAAGATAAAATATTCACAAAATTCTTTTTCATGGCACCTAACCTTGTCATTTATTCTTAACCATGTTTCTTTTTCATGGCGTCTAAAACATTCATCTATATTCCTTGTATGGAAGCACTTCCTACCAATTACTTTTAGCCACTTTTGACTTACTTTTTCAACATTTATCAATTCTCATCAAATGAGTTATATCTAACATAAAAATAACATGAACATAAGCATTATATATAAGCATGACATTAACAAATCATGCTTGTAACTAAATCATAAATCACATAGAGTCAACACCATGCATAACTTACCCAACACAAGGACAATACACTTCCTTGCGTATTTCCTACTTGTGTTGTTTAGGGTGGTAACACAACGATTTTAACAAACCAGAACATTAGGTTCTAAGAGAACACCAAGTAATTCAATGATTCCTTCCAGTTTAGACAGATCTAGGTGCTCTAGAGCCTACAAGCTCAACATCATAATAACTTTTAACTATTTAAGTGCTCCAAATCCTACAAAATCAACACTGAATTCCAATCATCATAATGAGTCTTAAACTACTCAGGTGCTCTAGATCCTACAAGCTCAACACCAAAATCATAATGAGTCTTAATCTACTTTGGTTCTCTAGAGCCTACAAGCCCAACACCAAAATCATAATGAGTCTTTAAATTACTCAGGTGCTCGAGAGCCTACAAGCTCAACACCAAAATCATAATGAGTCTTACCTTTTTTCCATAGTCCTAGTTGAAGTTCAAGGTTGTTTGATTTCTTTAATTACTAATGTAGAGTAGCCATAAGGTCTATTTACCATCCCTTTGTAGAGTCCTGCCACAGTTCTTCCTCAACTAGCGATATGAAAAACTGAGCGCTCAAGAACCTATGATTGAACCCTCTAGTGTACTAGGGACCATTAACCCTTTAATGTCTTCGCTCTGCAACTTTTATTTTTGGGAAAGGATCTTTTTCCAATTCATAATCTCTTTCTTAAACTCATACTTTTATTATTTAATGTCTTTTCTTTATTTTTATTAAAGAGTTTTTTTTAGTGTGTAAATATTTCTTGAATTTTTAAGAGACTTATAATCCCAGGGCGTCCCCCTATGATAAACTCAAAGGTTTCATAACTTCTTTACTAAATTAAGTTTCTTTATCTTTATTGCAGGTTTTATAAATTTATATTTTGCTCTTAATTTATGATCTTATTGAAGCTTCCATAGTTCATTACCTACAATAACCTCAAAGCATTGTCAGTCGTCATAATAATTAAAACTTGAATCACATTGCTAATAATACATGATGTTCGAGAGCCTACCAACTCAACATCAACTAAACACATAATCATCACATTTGTTAGTTATACTTTGATGTTACAGATCCTATCATCTCAATAGTAATTAAACACATAATCATCATATTTTTAGCTATACTTTGAAGTTCTAGAGCCTATCATCTAAACATCAACTAAAACACCTAATCATCACATTGCTATTCAACATAAACACATAAAAAAATCTAAATAATCTCAATGCCTTAGAGACACAAGCTCATCATCGAATAAACATACTAAGTCTACAACTACTTGATGCTCCAGAGATGACCAACTCAACATCATATCAACATAATAAATCTAGTAATATTGATGCTCTAGATTTCTATGACTCAACATCAAACCATAATAAAGGTAAACAATCATTATGCTCCAAAGTCCTTCTGACTCAACATCAATCATCGCATTAAAAACTATGCACATTAAATATGCTAAACTTCATCTTAAACCAATTTAAGAACATGATACTTCTAGTATCTTACAAAAACATGCATCAATTATTCTAGTAATTTCTTAGTTTCCTAAATGAATTACTTTTAACATATGTCATGCCACCAACTTAACCTTCTTTGAAATGCTTCAATAGGATTTCAAATCTATAATCTTGTTTCCTATTCAATTTTCTTATAAATATATGATTTCATTAATGCAATTGACTATCATTATCATCATGCTATTATTTTAAAACTATTCGTTGAAACATAACTCATTTTGGAAGCTACCTCATGTAATGCTTTCTATTTACCAGTCTTGGAAAAGCTTCTTGCACCCATGCACACATACATTCTTTACTAACAATTTTCTTTTCAAAACTTTTTTATATCATAATTTCTTTAGTCAACATAAAGATATAAAACATCATAACAAAATCCTATTTTGAGAGCACATAAAATATTGATGTGACACAATGTTGTTATGCATAACCTCAATGCATTACTTTTTCAACAACATGGTCATGACTTTACTAACATGCATCTTATAATTCACACCCGCCTTTCTTATACGCTTGAATATGCATTCAACTTTTAATCCTATCTTTACTTCATAATGTCTTTTCTTTAACCATATTTGACTTCATGTTTAATTATAATGCATATAACCTTTCTAGCACAATTTCAATAATTTATGCATAATATTACCTTTTGTTGTCAATATTAGTTTTAATTATAATGCATATAACCATTGGACCGGTTAGTTATGAAGACAATAACTATAGAGTCATAGATTTGGGTTGGTCTGCCAACACCAAGGTGATCTATTTAGGAGCGTTTACAAATTGCAGACTCTTTTCAAATCCCTATAATGCTAGGGTTGCCATATTCTAAGCCGAGAGAAACTATCCTTAAGTTAATCAATTTGTTAAACCACAAGGATACTCTACAGTATATTTTCATGTTTACATATATATACCGTAGCATTTTTTATAGAGGTTTGTATTAAATCAATAATTAGTTTGGCAAAAGAATTGATGGTTCACAGTATGAATTTGAAGATTTCGACAGGTATGTATTTAGGTTTGGGCTAGATGAGAAAAGAGACCTTATTAAGATCTCTCGAGCGATTCACAGATGAAAGAGGAAACATAAAAAAAAAGGGGAAAGATTTTTTTTACAATGGATCCTCCTTGACCTGGGTTCTTCTGTTCTTAGGGACAAGTTAAGGATACAAAGTTTAAGCTAACAACTAGCAATATAATAAGGGTTATGAGGTCCTTACTGTTGTTCACACAGCGTTTAGGTTTTGATTAAATTTATATATAATTAAAACAATGGATCTTGCTGGCAAGGGTTTATATAACTATGCTTTCAAGTTTCGAAGGATTCAATATAAAACCTAATTTTTTTATAAAAAAATATAATGTTGGTGGGTCCAAGTCATAAAAAGATAACATTACAAAATACAGTCCTCGATTTTCATGAAGGATTAGTTTATGAGTTACGTCATTGTTAAAGAAATAGCCATGGAAGTTACTTGAACAGTAATGGAAAAGTATTTGGAGCATTTGAATTAGGTAGATTTGTTTGACTGAAGACTTGACTACAACTTTTTACTCAATCAATTTGGTTCTTTGTTCTACGTATGTTTTTCCATTGAGAGGCCATCCCTAATCTAAGACAGAATCCATTATGGCTAAGGCTAAAGTTAACTAATCTTTAGATGGAAAATGATCCACAACATTTCTGAGCAAAAGATCCTAGGATAGATCCCTGGCTTGGTCTCACATATAAATTTTATTTTGCAAACCAAAACCGTTACTTCTTGAAGAAGACAACTTTGTTATATTTAGTTTAACTAATTATTTTGAGGTAACTAACTTATTCTTAGCTCTAATTTAACCAATATTTAATTATTTAGCTTTAAGATAAGTATATTATCTTAGATTTAACTTAATTTAGCTAACCTAACTAGTTAGCTTATTCTTATCTTTAGTTTAGCTAATTATCTTGAGATGGCTAATTTGGCTAATTAACTCAAAATCATTACTTAACTTTCTTAATCAATTATTTTGAGTTAAGAAATTTAACTTAGTTATTTAACTCAAGATGATTTACTTAACTTATTTAATTAACTATCTTGAGTTAATTAATCTCAACTCATCTTATTAACTTCAAGTACATTCTCGGCATCTTTTGTCAAGACCAAGATATTAATGATATATATTATGAATTCTTGATATTACTTATTAGCTCTTAGAAATAATTATCCTCGTGCTAATCCGTAATTCATAGGTATTTGTTAGTACCTTGCGACAACTTATAGTTTCTTTGATGAACCCACCTAGGAGTAGTCTTTAAACTTAAATTATGCATCACTTATAAACTTAAGTGTTGTCTTAGTAAACACCACAGTTCACTTTCATTGTTAAGTTCCTGCAGCACTAAGATGACTCTTGTCATCAACCCATGGTTACCTAGCCATTCAACTTCTTCCCCTAGTGGATTTCGTGTCCCTATAGCTTTAGTCGCATCAAGTCTTCAGTCTTTGAAGTCTACAATTGACAATATAACTTAGTAATTGACATTAATACTCTCATATTTTTACCTATGGAGCATCTACTTGAGATCCTTGCCACTTATAGGCACACAATTGCACTTTCAATCACAAGTAAAGGGGAAAAGATGTGGAATACTACATATATACAGTTCATACCAATTTTTATGGATTCCTGTGTTTTAATGGAAGATTCTCTATATTTAATTGTTGCATGAGCTTGTGTCAATGGTGTTGTAATAAATCATATGTTGTATCTCGTTCATTTTACTCAATATTTTTTTTTGCCATAGCTAGTAAGAAACCAAAAAACTCTTTATTATCCACCACTTGTTGATCTCTAATATTGGAAATTAATGGCTCTCATATAGGAGTTATTGCAATCTTGTAGGGGGTTTCTATATTGGTATATTTTTAGATTTATTAACTATTGGACATATTTCTTTGAAGCTTGAGCATAATCCTCTTACTTGGGCATTTTTCTAATTGATTGGTTGAGTTCTCTCTTCCATGGGAATTTCTATTGTTTGTTGGGAAATTTTTTCCTTCACAAGGCTTTTTTCTCTCTCAATTGGCCATTTTTATTGATTGTTGGGAAAAATTATCCTTCCTTAGGTGTTTTCCTCTTTTGTATTGGCATATTTTCTTTTTTCTCTCTCAATTGGCCATTTTTATTGATTATTGGGAAAAACTATCCTTCCTTAGGTGTTTTCCTCTTTTGTATTGGCATATTTTCTGATATATGGGTGAATTTATCCTTCCTTGGGAGTTCTTATTTATTGTTGGATGAATTCCTCATTTCTTAGGTGTTTTTCCTCATTGGTCACTCGAGGCCTCACTATAAAAGTTATTGAATTCACAATAGGTAACATAAAACCTTGTTTTTAACCTTCGAGAGATCTAAAATTGCTTTAAGTTATTTAGTCTCTTCAAGATGGTAAGAGCATATCTCAAGATAAAAATGTTTTTATGAGTGGGAAATCTCATAATGTAGTCAACCTGTTTTAGAAATGGTTTTGAACAATCTAGGCAATTGATAATTCCATTCAATGGTAATGCAACACATCTTGGAACCATTAAGAGAGGCGCCTATTCCAATTAATGTATCATAACAAGATACCGACAAGCTTCCAATTGGCTCAACTTTTGAAGAGTATCCTCATTGTTATACTTTAGACTCATCAATAAAAGTCAATCAAATATCTGAAGCACATACATAAGCAATTGGAGTGCTTGGGTACTAATACACTGAGGGAAATTATCATAGAAATGGTGTAGCATTTGTTTTGCAACTTTATTTCACATTCCATTCTTCCATATTTATGCAATGGGTTGTCTTTTTGGTCATTTAAGCATCTAATATATGTGTAACTTATTTCTTTCGTCCCACATACATTTAATCAAATGTTGAGAAGTAGAATTGGAGCTTTGTTGTAAATACAAATATTTAAATTCGTAGGTTGAAGTTTGTTTTACATGCATCTAATGTATGTGTTCTCTTCCCATAGAGAAATGTGAAAGAATTTGATGGATTGAGTGATTATGTCACTCAAATTAAACTTGATTATAGATTTTGTACAACATATTAATTGTTCATTGATAATAAAAGTATAGGCAACACAAAAGCGTTTCAAGTATTTCAAGGACAGAAGCCAATAAGCATCGAAAAACCTTGTGTATGTACTTGGTCATAGAAATAGAGAAATCAATTTTGAATACATAAAATATGTATAGGTATCTCTAATGGTGAAACAAGCATGATATAAGTCGCACATGAATTGATCATATCCCATATAAGTAAAAACCAAAATAAATTTCAACAATAGTTTGATAAAAACAATTGATTAAAATGCACACCCATATATAATAACATATAGCATTGTAGATAGATAATTCAAAATAAATTCAGTTATTTTGTGAAAGTATATATTGAATAACTTCATGATAATTATTTGAATATATGGGTGAGTGAAAGCTAATGATTGTCATTTTTGGTGCTTTAGATGTAACAAGAAAACCTGAAAAAACATACATCTCTCATCCTTCGAGTGTATTTGAAGAAAATTGCACAATGAATCTTGGTTTCACTAAGAAAAGATGAAATGGAGGAAATTGAATAGACTTTATGAATATCTAACATTTATTTATTGAAAATTCTCATAACTAGCTCATTTATGCTTTTTTCTAACATTGACATTTTATTTTTTTGGCAAATTAGAAGGTATATGTCCTTGTTAGTGCAGTCTTTGAGTGCATAATTATGGAATCAATATACAAAAACTTGTAAACATGTAGATGGGAAGTAGTACTAGTGTAGTGTTATTTTTTCAAAATTAAATTAGCACCTTTAATTTCTTTCATAATTATATATATGAGGAGACCTCAAAATTAGCTCACCAAGTGTTAGTGCATCTTTTGAAGCTCTTTGTCACATACCCCAATTTTGTAAAATTATGTAATTTGTTTTATTTATTTCTGAGACATTATGTTAAAATTAATCCTAAGTAGGGATTGATGACTCAGTAGAGTCAACAATAATGGAGTGTAATTCAGAATATTTTATTATTTAATAAATAAATTATGGAGACAACAGCATGGGAGAGCTGTTAAAAAGAGGTTACTGGTCAAACTGGTGGATGGAACTAGGTGGCAGGCAAAAGACAAGTGGCAGCATCCTCAAACACTTCCTAAGTTGCAGGTGGCAACTTCCCTATATTTGGGGTCATGATTCCCCAAGAAAGTGGAATGTGAGCAGGTGGCTCATTAAATGACAGTTAACCCAACTAAGACCTAGGCAATCTTGAAAAGTACTCAATGAGGAGAGCTCAGGCTGCTCAGTTATTTTCCAGAGAGAATGCATTCAGGTGAATGTTATTCAGGAAATTCATTGAGGAAGAGGGAAAAATAGTAAGGAAGTTGTTTGAGAGGAATGCTGCAGTAACTTGGTTATTTTACAGCTTTTTAACTGGGAGAACTTACTGATAAGTTCTGAGTTAATACTGAGTTGAAGACTGGTATCTGACTTTGCTGCACCTAGTTCCAGCCAGGGGGACCAGAGCAAGATCGGGGGTCCTGAGAAGTTGCTGTCTGAGCGCTCTCCAGGAATTGGTAGGGAGGAACGGCCTCCCATTGCTGTTGTTGTCTACAGCATTAAACAGGTTCTTCATTCATTTCTTTATGTTTTCTGAGTTTAAATGGATGCATGTTATAATTATTTTAGACCTGTTTGCCCCCATCCCAGGAGGTTGAAACAAATGAAATAAAGGGGTTCCAAAAATAGGTGCACCAAACTAAACTTCTCCATGCATGAAAAGCAACACTCTGAATAAGTTTAGTTGGATGGTGTTTGAGTAATCAATTAGTATCTGTAAAATTAGTATCTTGGAATGTTAGTAGTAAAACTTGTTAGTAACACTGTGTTTTTCCACATCTGGAATCACCAGATAGTACTCTGGCACAGTATCTCAGTGTTGAGAAGTAGTAATCTTCTGAACTGATCCCTATTTTACTTGCAGTCAACACAAATGATTTTCTGTTTAATTCATTAGCTATATTCCTACAGCTTAAAAATTATTTTAGTCCTGTAACCTTATTTTATGAAAAATACTAGCAGTAAAAGAAAATGAAAGTTAGTCCAAGTATTCTTGCAGCTAAGTTATGATTGTTCTTCTATCTTGAAAGGAATTCAGTTTTATAGAGTTAAAATGAAAACATTACTGACAGAAGAATATATGCATGTATCTGTTATTTAGCTATTTGATGTTACAAGTTTAAGCCTTTCTGTAACCGACTATATTTTTAGCAAGAGAATGCAATTTTTCTTTCCAAGTTACTGTATACTCATTTATTTCAGCTAGATTAAAGTACATTATCATAACTATTATTCTAAATTTAAATTGGTAAATAGATGCTATTCTATATACAAGTATTTATACAGATACTATATAAAAATTACATTAATTATTAGTTAAATAATATGCAGATATATTCAAACATTAGAACCAAATAATTGGTATATCATATTAAAAAGATAAACATTGTAATATCAAGGAATAGTATTATATTACAGTATTGTATTATAGTATTGTATTATAGTGTTTACAATGTAACAAGATGTTATACAAGTAGTATAATATTATACATATAGAAAACCAGTATATTAATACAGAGAATATAAATAATAAAATATTTATAAACTAGTCTTTTAATATGTTTTTATAAAGTAAATAAATGTTATTAAAGGACGATAATGTTGATTGAAAGACTATAATAGATAAGCATTAAAACAATGATTATTAAAATATACAAACAATAACTTCATAAACTGCAGATTCGGGATAAGACCCTGAAATTTTAATCTTTGCAACTAAGTATTTAATAAATAAAATTGGTCAAATATTCACTACAGCCGCATGGTACAAACAATAATACGAGCCTGAAGGTTACCTATATATTGTACGGATTTTAAACAAATAATAATGCTTAAAATAATCAAAGGTATGTCTCTGTACCAAAAGAAAAGATATATGCACAGAACGTTCGATAATCGAGCTTAAACATTTTAAGCTTAATCATTAAGCTAACGAGACAAAGGTCTCTTCACACAAAATCTTTTAAATAAAATCAACTAATAACATTTACAGCTGGGCTATTAATAAACACAGTAAGCATTCTTTTGTTTTATCTTTTCAATCACAGCATTTAGTAAATGCAAGAAAAAGAACCAGTTCTCATTTTCTGATAAAACAGAGGGTAAAAACCCTACCCATAATAAGCAATAACATAAGAACTACAAACTCTGTTCATTAAGTAACCCATAGCTGTAAATGCAAGGCTCACAACCTGCAAAACTCTAATACAGTAATGTATGGCTCACGACCTGTAAAAATACATTAACACAGTATTAACGCGAAGGCTTATAGCCTGTAAACTTGTTACAAAAACCTATAATAATAAAAATCCAAGCTGTACATTCACGGTCATAGCCGAAGGACACTTTTCAGAGCTAGGGTTATACCCATAGCTTGAGTATTAAAGCAAACAGCTCAAAAACCAAGAGAACTGAATGACCGGAGTAGCAACCCTCACCATTCTTAAGATGTAGACAAAGATGATAAGCCATGGAAGGACCCAGGGCTTACCGTAGTTTTGGAGATGTAACCCTAAGTCCAGAGAAGGCATCGTTGTGCAACAAGTTCACCTGCAAGGAGATGTGTTTACAGCCGATTGTTAGCTCATTTTTGATAAATATAATTATAAATTTATTTTACTGTGGAAATAAAATAATCAAATTTCATCATTACCTTATCAGTGGGTAGTTCGAAATGTAAAGCCGAGACTGGTCAAGTGAGGAGGTTGCCATTCTTTGGCAGAGCAACTGCATTCTTTTATCTTTCAATCTACAGCAAGAAGGAGAACCAGTTAAAACCCTAGCGTCACAGCCTCCTTCTTTTGTTTTCACCGTCTGGCTATTAAAAACAGCCACAATAACTAAAAGGATAATCCACTGGAAGATGCAAGGAGAAGGCTGACTATCACCAATCGAGAAAACAAACCCATGGCGGTTACACAGAGATTTCCAACAATGATAACACTCTATAACCCTCGCCGTGTAGTATTCTTCGACCTGGTAAAGAGTAAAGAGCACTGAAAGGAGAAGCGATGGCGGTCCTCACCACACAGCATGGTTTCAAGGGTTTGCAGAGCGGCCATGGGCCGAGAGCAAAACGAAATGAGGAGT
Organism: Pseudotsuga menziesii; assembly: GCA_001517045.1. Taxonomy (NCBI): domain Eukaryota; kingdom Viridiplantae; phylum Streptophyta; class Pinopsida; order Pinales; family Pinaceae; genus Pseudotsuga; species Pseudotsuga menziesii. The sequence continues at coordinate 30,149 of LPNX010760046.1, read as the reverse complement.
TAGGGTTCGGTCAACCCTATTATAACGCTGAGATATGGCTATCATGCAGCCACATCTCGCCCTTAATAATTTGCAATGATTTGGATATCTTTCCAAAGTCCTCGTTGGGTAATCAAATAACAAGCAAATCATCGTTGGAAGGTTCCAACGAAGGTTTTAAACCTTAATGCAATCCTGCATACATTGTCAACCGCGTACATTAGTCCATTATCCATATTGCATGCTACGAAGGGTTATTCTTTAACACAAGGTTTTTGCGTGGTATAAATTCATACGTTTTGTTCATTATATTTCATGCATCTTTTATCATGGCAAGTTATGTATTGTTTAAACGTAGCCATAGAATAGAGTTTAAACATGTTATATGTATATAACTTACTCCATAATACAATGCACTCAAATATAAGTATGTCATGTGACAAAAGAATTACAAAAATAATGGGTCATGGTACTAGTGTAGTAAATATACTCTTGTTGGTATATATAGTTATTGTATAACCTCATGCAAATCAACATAGAAGTTAATTACATGTTCAAAGGGTTATAAAGAATAAACTAAGATTATAGTTACCATAACTACTTTGCCTTGTATTGTTTTTATTCTTTTAAAGGAGAAATAATAAACCTATCTATGCTAGAAGGTATATAGTATATATGGTGTTTATACTAAGTTTTTCATCATTCAATTTGGATTGTCCTAGTTCTTAAAGTGAACATCTTATAGATGATGATAGCTCATCTTTGTTGGGTTATCACACTCTATGATAACGAATAAACTTAGTCTTTCTACAAACTCAGAATTTTTATAAAAGGACTCCATAAGTAAGATAGAACAAAACTGAGTTACTCTTGCTGGTAAATCTAGTGTGAGTGCATCAATTTAATGATAATGAGTTTTGGAGTGATTTTTAACAGCTTAAATTTCTAACCTAACGATGTTTCCGGATTAGATATAGCCTCTAAAAAGGAATTATAGACTGATGAACTATAAATAGAATACTTGTCTCAGATTATAGATCTTTGACGCTTCAGTAAGAAAGTTTAAGAATTAAATTTTAAATAATACTTTCCCATCAGTTAAAAGAAAACTGAACAGCATGAAATCCAGCATGGAATGTTACTATTCTAACTCTGTCTAAGGGAAGTAAATGTGTGGAACTGAGATTTTTCTTCTATGTGAGCTGTTAAATTAAAAGATAATAGTTATAATCTTATACTTATCTTTGGGATAGATATGAAGTTGTAATTGCAAACCTACAAAACCTCATGACACTGTATGAAATAGTCTTTACCATTTTATTCTGTACTCTCTTTAGTATTAAAGTCTTAAAAAGGAAATTTAGCAGAAATAACAAAATAATACCTTGAGAAGCATGATCTTTCTGACTAACATGTTAAGACTTTTATTAAACAATTTATATGCAGAAAACTGTACTGTAATCTCTGAGAGTCGTTAGCATCGAACCTTATTCTTACTTGTAGACCTGTAACAGAAGTAACCGGCTGTGTTAGCTCGAAAGCTAAGTAAGCCCAGTCCTTCTTGACAAACCACCTTATGTCTCAAACAGAAAAATAATCAGTAACTGAAAAGGAAGATACATTGCGAAATACAGAGTATTTAAATAATCATTCAGTTTCAATTTAAATAGCATAAACAAATAACCTATTAACAACTGCTTATAATGTGGTTATATTATGTATTTTAAAAGTTTTAAATTTTTCAAAATTTTGGGGTTCTGACACTCTTAATGTAAATATGAAGGATTTTTTTTTATATCCTAAGTAGAGGTATGTTTCTCGTAGAGCAACATATAATTTTTTTATGAAATGGTTGATAAATAGAAAATTGATGGATGAAACACCAACTAGGTGTTTTTCCTACTAAGGAGTTACTCACAAGAAAAATATAAAAAATATATAATTTTTTTTCTTAAAAATTACAAATTTGTAATTTGGAGAAAGGGTTTTATCTATGTCTACAATTTCATAATCGATGAGTATTTGTAACATACTATAGCATGCCTTCAAACAGAGACATACTCGGAAATGAGAAAACATGTCACATTTGCTACGGTTGTGCTCGTTCCATAGGAAAAGCTTGTTTACTAAATACATAGTAGAACATTAGGATATGAGGTGGATTGTACTTAAGTGAGTAGGAGTGCTTAAATTCTTACATAACACATGTGCATTATGTTTAAATCCAATTTTTTTGTTTGCACGATGTGAAGTGATGTATATAGCACACACATTGTCGTCACATCACCCAAGCGATGTGTGAACATTACAGGAACAGTATGTGCATATTGAAAATAAATAAACAAAATAGTGAGAGGAATTTCACTATGCCTCTCTTTAAGAAAGCCAATAAATGCAAGTTAGAAATGGAGAAGGTGGAATTACAAATATCTAGATAAAAGAATGATGATAATACCATGTGGGTCTTACTGTCAAAAGTATACCCCTAATTATTTTCCACCTCTCAACAAAAATGTGCTAAACACCCCTTCTAATACATTTCTAGTTTAAACCTCGACCCCCTTAATTTCACTACATATCCTTGAAAAGTCTCATTGTTGTTTTTGTGTTATTTGTCATACATCATTTTATTTCCACCATTAATATGTTGATCTCAATATACTCAAAAGTGTAATATCTCGAAAGTTAGAGACCTTGCAGTCTTGCTTTACAAGAGTAGCTCAAATCAAGGATCAGTTAGAAGCCATCAATGATATGGTTGAAGAAGTAGAGGTTGTGATGACAACCTTAAATGGTGTTCCAAGAGATTGGGAAGTATTTATCCGAGGAATCCGTTCAAGAAGGAAACTAACCAAATTCTGGAAGTTATGGGAAGAATGTGTTCAAGAAGAAGAGAGGATAGCAGCTAGAAAACAAAAGCTAAATGAAAATGAGGATCAATCCTTGACAGTTCATACCAAAGGAAAAAGGAAGAGTCGTGACCATCCTCATAAGACTTAAGGGTTTAAGAGGTCCAAGAGAGACTTCTCAAATTTTGAATGCCTCACTTTCCACAAGTTGGGACACATTGCCTTCAAATGTCCCATGAAAGTAGAGAGAATAAAAAAGACGAGAATATTTCAAGCCCATGTTGTTGAATATGGTGATGAAGAAGTTGAAGAAGAACCAAATAAGGATGAAGACTCCAGAGAAGAATATGTATTAATATATTCTCTAACAGGATCAGTCACACCAGGAAATGACACCTAGCTAGTTGATAGTGATTCCTCCAAGCACATGAAAGGTTAGAAGGACTCTCTCTCATGCCTTGTACAAAAGGAATCTCCACACAAAGTAAAGCTTAGAGATGATTCCCAATACCCCATTAAAGGAATAGGAGAAGAATCATATAAGTTGGATTCTGGAAAGCATATGAAGATGAAATATGTCATGTATGTCCCGGGACTAAAGAAGAATCTTCTTTCCATTTCAGCCTTAGACAAGAAAGGCTTCAGAGTTTCTTTTGTGGATGGAAAGTTTCTCATGTGGACAAAAGGTAAAACATAGATGTAGCAGAAATTGGAGTTGAAGAAGCATGACTCTACAAACTGAAGGACATGCAGATTCAACAAAAGGCTTGCTCATATTCACTATAAAGCTCTACCAATTATAAGTAAGGTTGTGACTGGTCTACTAGAAATTCAGATAGAACATGAAGGAGTGTGCAAAGGATGTGCACAAGGAAATAATACTAAGAAATCTTATCCAAAAAGTAACTAGTAAAGAAAAAGGGATCTTAGATATTATCCACTCATACATATGTGGACCAATGCAAACCACTTCATTAAGCAAGTATGCCTACTATGCTTCTTTTATTGATGACTACTCCCGCAAGACTTGGATATACTTCTTGAAAAAGAAGGATGAAGTGTTTGAAAGGTTTAAGGAATTTAAGGCCCTAGTAGAAAAAATCTATGAAAAGAAAATAAATATTTTGAGGTCAAATAATGGAGGAGAGTTCACATCAAATGAATTCAATGATTACTGCAAGGAAGTTGGGATTAAGCGAGATCTCACCATTCCCTATAATCCATAACAAAATGGGCTGGCAAAAAGAAAGAATAGATCTATCATGGAAGTTGTTAAAGATACGATACATAATCAAGATCTACCGATGCACCTGTGGGAAGAAGCAAACAGAACAACAATATATGTACATAATGGAATCTCCCATGGTTCCCTTGGGAACAAAACTCCAAAAGAAAGGTTCTCCATAGAAAATCCTAAAGTAATTCACCTAAAGATATTTGGTTTCCCCGTGTACATACACATTCCCAAGGAGAAAAGAACAAAGTTAGATCCTTCATGAAAGAAGGGTTTGTTTGTAGGATATAGTGAGAAATCAAAATCTTATCGGATCTATATCCCAGGATACTGTCAAATGGAAATTAGAAGAGATGTCACATTTTACAAAGATACAACCTTCAGGAATTCAAAGAAATATAAGTAAGACGAAGAGGAGCATGAAACTCCCAAAGCTGATGAAAGTCCTAAACCAGTTAGGAATGAAGAAGAAGTTCAGATGCATGAGGATCATGATATGACAGAACCTTAGTTACCTGAAGAATTTTCCAGTGAAATGATCTATCGAAAGAGAAAACCTTCCTGGCTCATGAAGTAATCAAAGAAGCAAAAGGACATGGTTCCCTAGAAGGAACCATTTGAGAAAGAAAGAATCCAAAGTCATACCCTAGTTTTATGGCTTTAACATGTGATCTAGTGATAAACAACCAACATGCTTTGAAGAAGCAATAAAACAAAAGGATTGGATGGATGCAATGGTCGAGGAATACCAATCCATTATAAATGATGATGTATGGGAAGTAGTACCAAGACCAAAAGATAAATCAGAAGTATACTTGAAATGGAACTTCAAAACTAAACACTCAGCGGATGATATTGTAGAAAAGTACATGCTAACATGTGATCTTGTTGATAAACAACCAACATGCTTTGAAGAAGTAATAAAACAGAAGGAGTGGATTGATGCAATGGTCAAGGAATACCAATCCATTATAAAGAATGATGTATGGGAAGTAGTACCAAGACCGAAAGATAAATCAGAAGTATCCACGAAATGGATCTTCAAACCTAAACACTCAGCAGATGGTACTGTAGAAAAGTACAAGGAAAGATTTGTATATTGAGGATTCTCTCGGAAAGAGGGAATAGACTATGAGAAGACCTTTGCACCAGTATCTAGGTACACCTCAATCAAAACCATCCTTGCCTTGGCATCCAATATGAAGTGGAAGCTACATCAAATGGATGTGAAGACAACCTTTCTAAATGGATTGATTGAAGAAGATGTATATATCGAACAAACACAAGGGTTCAAGACTAATGATCAGAAGACTCATGTATGTATACTAAAGAAGGCATTGTATGGGTGAAAGCAAGCACCTAAAGCATGGTATGGAAGGATTGATTGATTTCTGATGAGCTTAGGCTTTACCAAAAGTAAAGCATACTCCAACCTCTACTATAGGATTGAGGATGATGGGATTATGATTTTATTACTATATGTAGATGGTATTTTCTTGACAGGAGAAGATAAACCCATCATCGAATGTAAGAAGAAGCTTGTTGCAGAGTTTGAGATGAAATACCTTGGAATGATGCATTACTTTGTAGGTCTTGACGTATGGGAGTATCTAGACAAGATTTTCCTAAAACAAGGAAAATATGATATAGAAATCCTAAAAAGACTTGGAATAATAGATTGCAAACCTATGACTACTCCGATGACAACAAGTTTGAAGCTATTAAATGATGATGCTTCGAAAGCAGTTGATGCTACCTTATACAGACAGATTATTGGTTCTCTGTTGTACTTAACCAATACAAGACCAGATATATGTTTTGCAGTAAACACTCTAAGTCAGTATATGGTGAATCCTAAACACATTCACCTTGTTGGAGAAAAACATGTGATGAGGTATCTAAAGGGAACTTTAGACTATGGGCTCAGATATGCATCTAGGGGCAAGATCAAATTACATGGATATACATATTTAAATTGGGGAGGAAGTGCCAAAAATAGAAAAATCACCTTAGGATGTTGCTTTAGTATGGGATCAAGCATGATATCTTGGTTCAGTAGAAAGAAGACCAGTATTGCACTTAGTACGGCAGAGGTTAAATACATTGCAACATGTTTAGCATGTAGCGAAGCAGTATGGCTTCAAAAGATGATAGCGGGACTATTTGATGTAGAGATTGATGCTACTGATATCCTTTGTGATAATCAGAGTTATATTAATATGACATAAAATCCTGTGTTTCATGATAAGACAAAGCACATTGAAATCAGATATAATTTCATCCAGGATATGACTCAGAAAGGAGCTGTAAAACTCAAGTGTGTTCCTACAGAGGAACAAGTGCCATATGTGTTAACTAAGCCTCTGGCTCATGTAAAGTTTGAATACTTTCGAGACAAGCTTTGTGTAGTCTGAAAGGACCTCTCTCGAAAGAGGGATTGACATTAGACGATGGATGAAGTGGTGAGTAGCTCAATCTAGAGGAGGGTAAGTTTGGTTAGGCTTGTTTGGCTCAAAAGGGTTAGTAAGTCAGATGAGGCCAGTTGATCCTTGGGGGATTAGTATGTTTGGCTAGGCTTGGTTGGACCGAAACGGTTAGTAAGCCATACAAGGATTGTTTGGTCCCCGGGGAGATCCCTCTTTCTAACTAGGCTTGCTTGGCTCGAAAGAGTTAGTAAGTTAAACAAAATTCCCAAATGGATCTACCAAAGAACTCATCGTGATGCTGCTACGAGATGTTAAAGGGAAAGTTGTATCTTAAATATTGCTATATTGTTGATAATTGAGATGATTGCTTCAATATTGTTATATTGATTATTACTGAGATGATTGCTTTAGTATTGTTATGATAATGATTGCTGAGATGTTTGCTTCAGTATTTTTATATTGATGATTGATGAGATGATAGTTTCAATATTGTTATATTAATGATTGTTGAGATTATAGTTTCAGTATTATTATACTAATAATTGTTTAGTTGATTGTTGAAATAGCGCAGTGTTGCTACACTGATGAATGCTGATTAGTTTGCTTCAGTATTTCTATACTGATGGTGATGTTGATGTTCCAACATCTCTATGTTGGTAATGCAGATGATGATCTAGAATTATAGATTTTTTTTTTTTATCACAAACATGCTAATGAGGTTGTTTTTTTATTTTTCAGTATTTACATACCGATGATGTAAATGTTGATGTTTCCATACTTATGATGCAGATGTTTCAGTACTTACATACTGATGATACAGATGTTGGTGTTTCAGTATTTACATACTGATGATGCAGATGATGATATTTCAGTATTTGCATACTGATGTTGTAGATGATGTTTCAGTATTCACATACTGATATAGAAGAACATGATTCAGTATTCACATACTGATGTTACAAAATAAGGTTCAACATTCAGAAGATGATTCAATATTCACATACTGATGTGGCAGAAGATGATTCAGAATTCACATATTGATATCCTAGAAGATGATTCAGTACTCATATACCAACATGACATAAGATTATTCAATATTCACATACTGATACAACAGAATATAATTTAGAATATGATAGAAGATTCGTGAGGATGTACAGTAGATGATTCAGTATCCACATACTGAGATTGCAGAAGATGATTTAGTTGAGATCGATGATGAAGATGAATGATGATGTTCCAAAAATTTCTATGACATAAAGAGCCTCACCAGTCAGATGTACAGATGTAGTAGCAGTTGTTACAATGGTTGAATACCTTCCTAGTTAAGAGGGAGTGTTAAAGTATTATAACTTCAGAAAATATTCCATATGTATAGATTGTGTTCCTCCTTCAAGAGATGAGTTTGGTCTTGTTAAGTCATTGAAAGAATCAATGTAAACCTATGAATGTAAGTTGGGTCAATAGTACCCAAGTGTCAATATAATAAATTTTATTTTTGGTATCTTTCTAAACAAGTCGGCCCTATTAGGTTAGAGGTCAATTCAACTAAAGAATATAAATAGGGAGGATCTCCCCTTCATTTGTTTTGCAAGAGAAAGAAATATTAATTTTCCAGAAAGAAGAGAGAAGCAGTTGTCTAGGTTTAACACTGCTCTGGTTGAGTTCTATACTGATGAAGTTTTGTGGGGTTTTATCCCTTGTGGTTTCCCCGAGTAAAACCTTTGTATTCTTGTGTTCTTATGTTTCTATGATTATTGTTCTTTTAGTGATATACTAGTAACAATTGATTTTAAGATATCATCTAAGTAGATTAATAAAATTTAACAATGCTACATGTATGTGAACCAATGACCTAGCAGGTTTCCTAATATATACCACACTAACAATATTCTAAATTTGTATTCTCCATAATAAGATGGATAAATTTAAGAGCTCCCTGAAGGATGAGGGCTTCTTGATCACCATTACCCTTGAGACAACCATAGAATACCTTGTTGCCAGTTTATATATTTCCCTCTCCATAATTTCTCTCTTTGACAACAAAGCCTTATATACTATGAAATTAAGGGAAGGAAACATATGCAGCGCCTTCATACTCATTCAGAATAAAACCCGTGAGTTTCTTTCAAGACATGACTCTTCCCAAGCCTTGGATAATATTCCACTTGAAATAAGGAAGGTTGCAATATCCTAACTAGCGATGAACTTGCATAAAAAATCTATCAATTAGCACCATATGGGCATCTGAGAATGGACCCCTCTCAACTTAAAATTGTTTGAGTAAAATATTTCGAACAAAGTTGTGAAATTCAAGAGATATGGACAATGGACATGTCCGCTATCAATCCTTCTCATTTCAAATTGATTTTGCCCAATTTTATAAATCGAGCGATGTAGAGGAAATGACTAGATGCAACAAAATATAATAACACCTTCATCGCCTTGATGAAGATTAAAAAATTATGAACAAAAAAACCCTTCCAAATGTTAAAGATCTCAATTAAAATATATAATCTTACCAACTTATTGATCATAGTTTTAATTAGCTATTTATATACATAAGCATAATTATTTATATGCAATTAAGGGGATATAGAATTAAATATAAATTCCATAGTTAAGTTTACAGAGATTCCATTCCATTTGTAAGTTTATAGAGGTTCCATTACATTTGTAAGTTTATAGAGGTTTATCCTTAAATACAATTATTATAGCGTAATTTATTTTATATAATAAAATAATTATTTATGTCTTCTTTATTTATTTAAGGAAAAAACAATGATTTTTGAGAGATAAAAATGTATAAAATAGTGTTTGTGAAATAGGTAACAAAATTCAATACTTGTTAGAGGGATATCAAGTTCAAGTTTCACTTATACATAGAGTGTTTAGTTTTTATTCGATATAAAATTAAAGTTCAAACTCTTGTTCAATGAAGAAAAAATTCAAAAAAAATGCTAAAAATTTGATAGGAGCAAGAAGATGTTAATTATGAAAAGATAGATAATTATGGATTTAAGCTAGAAAATATTTAATCCGTAGGATACAATACTATGAAATATGTATCCAATAAGAAACAATACTACGAAAGGATTAACCTTTTTCATTAAGTGGTATTTGTCTCTAGAATAAGATGGCACACTATAAATTTATAAAGGGAATTGCAAAGCAATGTATGAAAAGTTGGAAGTAAAGGCATGATCTAAAATGCAAAGAAAAAGTTTTCTACTTCTTTGCATCCAAAGATGGAGGGATACAAATAACATATTGGAATATAGGTATCTTACATCCCTCTCACCTTTATCTTAATCATGTTGTGGTGGAGGGAAATTCATTCATCATAGTGGGTCTTCTAAAGAAGCTTGCTATATGCATATTTCCCTTCAATATTACTAAGAATATACATTACATCTCAATCTTAGGGAATATGAAATATCTTCTTAGATAACTTTAGAATGTAGTCTTTAAGTATATTAGACAAATAGGTAATAGAGTCGAAGACATGCTAGTGAACGAGGAAGTAAACCTTTGGGATGACTATATAGAACAAGGATAGGAGAAGTAAATCCTTCTAGATCTTAAAAAGATTTCAAGGCCTTACTCCTACAAGATATTTGAATGCTAGAGGGAGCCCCTCAAATCATTTGGATTGATTTGAATGAAATTTTCTAATTTGTGAGATGTTTTTAAGTATTGATTCCAAGAAAGAGGGAAACGAGACCAAAGAAGTACAAGGAAATAATCTAGAGTATGATTTGTATCCTATAAATCCTTCATGCAAGTCTCATCAAAACTAATGGCTAATTAACATTTCAACACCAAGGAATCAAGGCACATAGGTGTGATTATCACCTTCTCTCCCATATTAATTAAATAATCTAAGAGAGATGGTTGTTAGGTTAAGATGACCTCAAAAAGTGAAGCATCATGGAGTGGCCACCACATTGAGAGTGGCCCACCTTAGAAATGAAAAGCTTGGGGACCATAGGTATATTACAATTGAAAACACGAAGGCTAATATCTAGGACAAGGAGAAGATACAAAACAAGGCATGCGTAGTGACAATTTTATGTAGATATTATGCAAAAGAAACAAATTTAATCTTGGAACCCAAAAATATTCTCTATTAAGATTCAAATCCAGATGAGAAAAAAATCCTAGTATACTTCACAATCGTAGCAAAACCCTAGCATACTTCAAACATGGAGAGAAGATCTGGATTTCCAACCAGTGCTCTCATGTTATGTTGTCTTGATATACACAGCCAAATATGCTTCCAAAGAAGAGGGAAAATTAGAGAGCTACCATCATATGCTTAACAGAATCACAACTACATCATGTCCATGGGACCCCTCCTCATATGCCTATCATCGTTTGCACTCAAAAGCAATTATTGAATGAGACATTAGCGCTCAAGAAACTTGTCATATGTTGCAAAAATTACCCCTTGTCACATGCATTCAGTCATTAGCCACGATAAATACTGGTCGCCAAATAAGCGCCATAAAGTAAAGTCACCATAAAAAATGCAATATATTCTCAAGAAATCTCTGGCGATAGCCCACTACTCCTCCTAGCCCCTACTAGAGTTTCATCGTTTAACATATGTATCAAACCACTATGCATGGCTTTGGATTCATATAAAGGACATGAATGCTTTACATGGATAGGCCCGACCAGTTTTCCAAGAAGAGATGAAACATACTCAATACACTCTTATTAATGAGATGAGCTTCATATAAGGGCCTAATTTGTTTGTGCAGATTGAGAGTCACTTGCATGAGTTTTTCAAACAACAAAAAGACAATTACTCATTTGACAACTGGTCAATAATTCTTGTTGGGAATTTGGGATAACACCCACCTGTGACGGTTGAACCTATTAATTACACCGAGAGAAGTAAGGTTCTCTCCAAACCAGTATGGGGGAGATCCTGTCACATTAGTCACGCTATGCTAGCCCAAATAAATAAAAATTATTAAAAATTAAAAAATAAAATGAAAAATATAAATTACATATCGACTTAAAAAATGTAAAAATAATTAAACTAGCATAGCTCCATTTTAAACCCGGATCTATTAAGCATTGAGAGAGATCCAAATGGTAAAAATTTGTACACTTGAAAAACTTGGATCCCTCTCAGTGCTTGGTAGATCCAGGTTTAAAATGGAGCTATTCTAGTGTAGGAACAACTCTAGAGAAGTGTTTATGGACAAAATTTACCTTTGTAAACCTTTTGGAAACAATCTTTCATCAAAGGGGTATTGATGTCACCCAACTTTGTTTCCGGAAGCTATTGACAAAAAACCACAATGGTGTACCAAACTTGGGAGATAGGAGCCTCTTCCAGTATAGGACTAATAGATTATTGTTAACAAAGGAGCATTCAAGATACAATCCATCTCTTTGCAACGAACAATCTTGCAAACAATCATAACACATACATGCTCCAAGAATTGGATATGCCTATCACAATCTATCACATATTTCACCAATGGTTCATATGCACAACAAGATGATGACCATTAACTACAAAAATAGATATTGCTAGGTGTAGAGCAACGAGTAATGCCATCCTGTAATTTATGGGTCCAATTAGGACTAGTAAATGGTGCACTCAAAGTGGTCATGCAAATTGTATACAAACTTGGATCTAACCCTCCTAAGTTACTAGCATATGTTGACATGGCATTTGATAATTACATTGGGCCTCCACGGGACTAGTCTCAACCAAAGCACATACCAATTCCACCCATAAATCGAAGTAACAAGAAAAAAATACCCCTCAATATGGATTGGGTATTGACTATCCATAAATCCCAAGGATTGACATTAACAAAAACAACAATTGACATTGGTAACATTGAACATCAAGGATTGACATTCACGAAAATGCCACACACTATAACATTAGAAGGAATATGAATTGCGCCATTGTTCTCATACAAATGCTATGCAAAGATGAAAGACACTTCATATGTCTCACTTTGAAAAAAGGAAGAGACACTCCTTCATTCTATATCTCTTTTACACTTAAAATTGCAACCCTCAATCCCTACACCTGCCCTACCAAATGAAAAAAACAATGTTGATTTCCAATATATTTAGAGCCAAACTTAGCCCTTCATTGTTTTACTCACGTATGCATACTTTTTCCTCACATATGCATACTTTTTTGTATGACAATTTAATGTACAATTCATTTTACTGACCATCAATTACATGGGTTTTTATTTATTGGTTTTCCTTTCAATTTCATCTACTACCATCCCTACTATAAATTATCTAGGCTTGATTTCAAACACATAAAATTATATTTTTTACATACACATAACTTTCTCTTATTTTACAACATATTGAAGTTCTTCTCAATGTTTCATTTCTCCCACTTTGAAAGTATGCTAGTTTATTGAATTATAAATGAACTACATATTTTAGCCCCCTTTCGTAAAAGAGATCAGATATATTTGTTGAACAATGCCATAACGATGGGTTGCACATTTTATTCACACATATTTGTTTAAGTTATTTATTGGATAATACTCTAATGATGGACTATAGATTTTATTCACATATATTTGTCTAAATTAAATTAAAGTACTAAAGGAAAAGCCGCTTCAACATTCTAAAAATTCATTCACACGTCCCTAACTAACTAATTATAATATATATATTATTGCCTATTAATCAGAGATATAATCCTTTTAGCTCCCTTTCATAAAAGATATCAGATCTATTTGTTGGATAATTATGTCGTAGGCATTTTCACAATGAAAGAAGCCGACACAAAAGACTCCTCGTCTCCTTGGCCAATTACCTTCCGACACGTGTCTCCCGATAATTAGAGATTTTAGGTACATCATATCCTGTTTAAATTTCCTGGTTCTTATATCCCGTTATCCAGAAAAGACCGAAGAAGTAAAATACACGTTCTGAAAATGCTTAGGCTTTATTCTTTCAGGCGAGTTTAGGTACACCATAGGATTTATTCTGTGAGGCGAGTTTAGGTACAGCACACCATTGTTAAAATTTCCAGTTATTCCGGCAAATACCGAAAAAGACGGCATGGAGTTGATTAGTTAAATACAAGTTTATTATGCCAGGATTTATTCATACACGTTTATTCTGCCAGGATTGATTTTGTCTATTCATATGCAGTAAGTCGAAATATTTTGAGTGCCATTTCCTTACATGGAGTTTGCAGTACTCTGATAAAACTACTGGTACTAGGGTTTTTCTATATTTTCTATTTACCAGTCGGCTCGGTTACCGAGATTGATTAAATGTACTGTGTCAGGTGAATGTAAATTCGATTTGATGTGTGCCATCACGAGATATTACTATAAATTTGATTCAATGTGTTATGCTATGGCGAACAATATTCAACATCCAGCATAGTAATAAATATTGTGGCGGCTGCAGTGTGAGCTGTTGGATCTAAAACAGATTGAGATCCAACGGTCCAGGGTGTAGCTGCCACAGGATTTATTACTCTATTGCATGTAAAATATTTTTTGCCTTATGCTATCACATACAAAGAAGATTTTGCATGAACCATGGGCGCGTTGTACCTACCAAAATATTCTTAAATAGTTAGTTTACCAAAATATTCTTAAATAGTTAGTTTGTGAAAGAAAATATTGATATATAAGTGATTTCTTCCATTTTTTTTATATTTATTTTACTATAGTAAAGGGCGTCAAGTTCCCTGGATTTTTGGATTACTCGCAAATTAATAGAGTACTCGGAAATTAATTCTTACAGCTAAGAGACACAAGTTTTGTGAATTATATCATTGCTTAGAATCATTAACATAAAGTTTAATTATTTTATGATTGTTTTTTAAACTATAAAGAAAAGTTTTTTGGTACTATCATGGCGCTCGTTTCTCCAATTATGAAGCATGGTTGGGTGATCCCACTCACATCAAACCCAGTGCTCAATTTTTTCGGTGGAAGTCCGATTAAAGTAACTAGTTCAGGAGTTAAGAGCTTACTAATAAATATTTTTATTTGGTACTTGCTTTATGGGCTTGGTTGATTAGCACTAATATTCCCTATACATAATCCTATGTATAAACGTTGGGGAGGATGAACACTGAGATGAAATAGACCTGCTAATATACCCAATATACCCGCTGCAATATGATGTTTTTAAATAGATTGATATTTTCACTAAAATAATTTTAAATAGATTAATATTTTTACTAAAATTATTTTAAAGAATATTAAATGAATTCAACATAAATATGTTTTTTTAATATTTTCGTTGGAATTTAAGGGAATTTAACTGCTCTATGAGTCTTTCAAGGGAAAATATTTTAAACGATCAACTATTAACCCTCAAATATTCTAAACAGAGAAAGCATGGCTTGAATAGAAACCTTTAACAATATATATTTCTAAGGCAATATAACTACTCTATTAGAGTTTCCACGGAAAAGATTTAAAATGTTCAAATATTAACGCTTAAATTTCCTTAAAAAAAAGAGAAATCATGGCTTAAATAAAAATCTTTAACAATATACTTTTTCCAGTGCTCTGAATGAAACAACATCTCTTCTTCACATTATATCAGTAGTTACAAACTTCTTACAGATAGGCAGATCGGCTTCAGATGGAGAAGCTCATCATTATAATAACACTCTGTACATATTTACATAAACAGATTTGGGAACCCAAAGGCACCGAAGCTACCTTTTGCTCATTTCCCACACTCAGACTCTAACTTACTTGTAGAGCTCTAAACTCCAAAAACATGCGCTTTACAATGAGCCCTCAGCCCTTTATTTATACAAATTTAACTGGTAATCTGGTGACTTGCAACTGACGCTACTAGGTCAAGATAAATCATCCGAGGTGACAGGTGGGGACAACCACTGTAATTATCTCGTCCCTTAAAGTCTGCAGACATGTGGGGACCCGAAATCTTCACTATGACTGACATCTTATCACTAGTACTAAAAGCAAAATAAAGCATCATAGCACAAAGCGGAGCATCATCGGCCCGCGACGGTCTTCAAAGGCCCACCATGACTTTCACTTTAGTCATAAGGGTCCCTACCTTGTAGGCAAATACAGACTTCATGTCCATCAAAGTCTACTCCTCCACAAGGACAGTCCCATCCGACAATATCTGAGTCATAATCTTGGAAATCATCAAAGTTTAGCGGGTCGTCTTCAAACTGAGCCGGCGGGTACAAGAAAGGACTGAAACATCTCTCAATATCAGATCCATGGAAGATCTCATTAGCTTCACAAAGAAATTAACCTTGGAAAAATGACTGTACCTGAAAGTTTAAAGGGATTTGTCTTGTATACACCTTCGAGTCAATTCTCTGGCCTTGGGCATCTCTCTTGATGTACTTCTGGGAGGTAAATATGGTATGCTCGAGCTTTGTGTAGCATCCTCCTTGATGATGAAGCATGAATTTGAACCATTGGTGCTCTCTATCAGCTATCTCAATGTCGGATTTCATGTGAAGAATGAAGTTTGCACGATCATTATGGATAATTTCAACTCAAAATGGGCCTTTTAACTTTTATTCAAATTCCATGTCATCATGTGTTAGCCAATGAAATTTCTTTAAATTTGAAATACCGTATAGGTCTTAAACACTTTTTTAATATAAATTTGGGGATAGCTATCATAAAAAAAACTACTTTTTTTGTTTGTATTTTTGACATATCTCCCCATGTTTTCACTCAAATTTCGATCGGGAGAGCTCGTTGGATGCAGAATTTAATTTCTCATCCAACAAGCTCTCCCGATCGAAATTTGAGTAAAAACACGGGGAGATATGTCAAAAATACAAACAAAAAAGTAGTTTTTTTCTTTTCTTCCTCCAAAATTAATAAATATTATTTTATTATTTTAACTATTATTTTATTAGTTCATTTTAGGAGGCCCATTTTGAGTTGAAATTTCCTCTAATGGGTTCTCCCAATCAGTTCTTGGGAAGAATTTATCCAGCAAAACTTTTGTCCAGCCAGACCATGCACCATGCCTAAGGTTAGCAGGATCTGTGCAGATGACAATCTTACATTGCTCCCTACAGAACTGAAGAATTAAATTGTAGGATGTCCATGTCAAATTTCCATCTCCTATGTCTACATACCATAATGTACCATCTTTTTCTTCATTGTGATCTATTGAAATCTCTCTGCAACCTTTTAGTTTTTCTTGGGCATTTTCAAAACTTTTGTAAGCATTTCTCTCCCATCTTTCCATTATCTCCAATTTTAATGGAGAGGCATGAATTTGCTTGATAAGAGTAAGGTCTAAATACCTTTCAGCCTCTTGTCTTGAAGCATAATCAAGGAGCTGTCTTTGTTCTACTTCTATGAGTGATTCATCCCATGGCTTTAGGAATAAGCCATTTCTAGGTGGAGCTTTATGACGACTTGCACCTGAACTTGAGGCACCAGCTGAGAACATGTTGAGAGTAGGAGTAGTTTGTTTTGACTGTTCTCTTGTGAGCATATGAGTAAGGCAATTGAGATATCCTCGCTTATACACAATGTCAAAATCAAAGTTGCTTAGCCAAATAAACCATTTCAAAATACGACTACTATTTTTTGCCATCAGATTTTCATTTTTAAAAATACCAGGCATTATCTTTAAGTCTATCCTAATTATAAATCTAACTGGCTTTAGGAACAAAATAAAATGCTGGACTGTTTTCTTAATAGCCAAGATCTCTTTGTGGCTAGACAGATAGTTAAGTTCTGTTGCTTTGAAATATTCTGAGCCATAGCCACACACTTTCTCTTTTCCTTCTAGGGCTTCAAGAAGAACTCCACCCCAAGTGTGGGAAGAAGCATCCATTTCAATAATAAGCTGACCCGATCCCTGAGGTAAAGAAAGGGGAGGCAGATCTAAAAATTTGGCTTTAATATGCTGAACTTCCAGGGTCATCTCTTGTGACCATTTTACAGGATTCTTCTTTAACCTTTGCTGGAGAAGATGTATATCAATAGCTTGTCCTCTGTAAAAAGGTCTGATGTAGTTGAGACTTCCTAGAAACCTCTGCAACTAGGTCTTGTCAAGAATCTGGTCTTGGAAATGACTGAAGACGCTTAGGACATGTTCCTGTAGAATGACTTGTTCTCTTTGTATCTTAAGCCCAAGAAATTCCATTTCAGTCTTTCTTATCTCTGTCTTACTCTGAGACAGAACTAATCCATGTTTAAAGACCAAATCATAAAACATCTGCAAGTGTTTTAGATGCCCTTGCAGGTTTTTAGAATAGATCAGAATATCATCAATAAAAACAAGTTCCCACTATTTCTCTCTAAAGATGTCTTCCATGCGCTTCTAGAACTCAGATGGAGCATTGTTGATCCCGAATGGTAAAACATTCCACTGGTACTGGCCATGAGGGACTACAAATGCTGTTTTAAAATGGTCTTTTTATTCGATCCCAATTTGGTAGAATCCTAATTTTAAATCGAACTTGCTGAAGATTGTACAACCAGTGATTCTTTTCAAGAGGCTAGCTTTATCAGGTAGTGGGTATCGAACTTTTTGTAACACAGCATTGAGAGGCTTATAGTTCACAACAAGCCTCGGCTTTCCTTTCTTCATATTAGAATGTTTGTTTACCACAAAGGCACAGCAAGCCCAAGGTCTCTTGGATGGTTCAATCAATCCTTTAGCTAGAAGCTCTTTGATTTCTGAGGCACCAAAATCTCTCTTTGATGGAGACATAAGATGGGCAAAATCCTTCATAGGCTTAATTTTCTATAGTGGATCAAAAGACAGGCAAACAAAATATTTTTCTCTAGTCCATAAAGTATTTGGGCTTTCTGAGTAACAGTCTTTGACTAATTTTGCAGTGATATCTGCAAGGGATTTTTCTCCATGGATATCTGAAAAAGCTATACAACGATCCATTTTTAATAGTTGAGCAGGGTTAGAATTTTGCACAGACTTTTGTACAAGGGATTTGCACTTTGGAACGGAGTTAAATGAAATAGGAAGCTCTATTGTACAATCATTTATGACACGGGAAAATATCATTTTCTTGGTATCTACAAAAATTGAACTCACTCTAGATAGGAATTCTAAACCTAGGATACAATCTTCATTTATGTCATCAAGTCTATACAGGGTTAGGGTGTCATTTGTTCCTTTGAGATTTATTGGAAATTTCTCAGCTTTTGCAACAAGGGGGATGGGGGTTCCTTCAATGGTTGAACCTCGATCTGAAGTATTTTCCCAATAAAATGAGGGAAGAGATGAACCTTTTGCTATGTTCACCTGACATCCTGAATCAAGCATACAATCTAGAAAGTATGGTTTGAACTCACTTGGACAAAACTGGATTCGCACAAATATCTTAGGACCTGTGAGCATTCCCAAACTAGGATCAAGAGATGGTTCTCTCTTTTCTGGACTCTCCATAGCTTGTTCATAGTGCTTGCTTAGATCTTCATATGATGACTGATCCCTTTCAATCTGAATGATTTTGATCATATTTTTCAAGCCTTCAATCTCTATTACTAAGCTTTTAAGCTGATGTTGTTTCTCTCTGATTTGTAGTATAAGCATTTGCTCTTTGTCTACACTATAACATTGTCTGCTCTCATGACCATCTGGGTAGCTTTTATAGAGTTCAATAGGATTATACAAGGTAGGAGTAACAAAACTTACCTTTTCTTTAACTTTATCTTGCTCAAGCTTTTTAATCAATTGCTTCTTTTCTTCTTTTAAAGATGCTCTAAGCATATATTCAAAGGCAGGGGTCTCTGACAATTGCATGTCTATTTCTGCAATTTGTTTCTCAATGTTCTGTGGCTTGTTCACAGAGAACATATATAATGAGAAATCATATTCTGGGGGCTCAAACCCTCCCAAATTTGGTTCTGAATCTGACTCTGAAAAGGAAGAAGAAGGAGCAAACTTTTGAAGAGAAGCCTTGTCATTTTCGAACTCAGAATCATCTGAAGTACTGGATGCATCTGAAGGTAAAAAGATAACTTCTCCAGAGAGCGACTCGTTGTCTGAACTGGAATGTAAATCCCACCATCTAGGATCTAATTGAGCACATAAGGCAGCAATCCTTGGTTTGGATTTCATTTTTGGACATTTGTTTGCCCAATGGCCCTTTTGGCCGCAAATGAAGCATGTTTCTTTATCATTTTTATCTGTCCTTTTAACAAACCTTTTATGAGGGGGTTTGTTCTGTCTCTTAGGACCGTGATATCCATGATTTCTTTGATGCTTATATGGCTTGTCTGGATGATATCTAGGGGTACTGGAATAAAAACCTTTCTTATGCTTTTGCTTATGGAATTTGCAATCATCTTTTAAGTGACCTCTATTATAGACACCACATCCCCAATCAGGCATCATAACAACATTTTTACAAAAGGATGATGAGTACATACTTTGATGGTGCTTAAAGTCCTTGCTGACTCTTTTTTCTAAGCAATGCTCTTGCCATGTCTCTAGTATATAACTGTGTAACTGGGCTAGAGAGAGGCCTCTGTAATTGATGTTCTTGTCCTTCATGTATTGTTCCACAGCGTCTGGAACATGACCAGGGAAAATTCTAAGATAGTGCTTCAAATAAGCTGGATCTCCTAACTTTCTAGAGGAAATCAAGAGTTGTTGCATGTAGCAGAAATATTCTTCACTCTATGCTAAATTGGAGAGTCAGGCTGACATGAATAGAGAAGCAAGGTGTTCAGATCTTCTCTTTCTTCTGAACCGTAAAATTATTTTCCCAATGCTTTAATTATCTACTAATCAGCATCTTCAGCAAAAAGCTTTTCATTTCTGGCTTCTTGTGGGAGCCATCTCCACCAATCATTAGCAAGTCCTGAAAGGCCGACTATTATTTGTCCAGCCAGTTGTTGACCTAAAAGGATGCCATTCTGGGTTCTTATGTAAAGGGTCCACTGCCCTAACATTTGGATTGCAGTCTTAATATCCTCACGATATTGACACTGGGTATTTAAGACAGGTTGGTCAGGAATTTGGGATAGAAGATTGTTCATGGTGTTAATTCCAAACTAGAACCTTGGATTTGGAGCTTTCGATGCGTCAGGCATCTGGAGATCAAAGGTATTATCATGAGGAGGAGGATTATGAATGGATGAATATTCAGTCGTATGGTGAGCAGACATCATGTTTAAATATTTAGTATCCAAGGCAGGTGAAAAGGTTTTAAAGTGACCAATCCATTCTCTAATTTCATCACATTCTTCTTCCTCTCTACCAAAATTAAATTCTAGTTTTTCCTCTTTCGAAATACTGGCATACTAAAAGAGACACTACGATGATGTTTACTTTCTTTTCGTTTATGGCCTTGTGAAGCCAAGGCAAAAACTGAGGGAGTGAGACCTGGAACTTTTTTCTTAAGCTCTTGAGTTTGAGTGAAAAGCTCTTCTAACTTGGCAAGTCTTCACTTAGTCTTATCTGCAGCTTTCTCAACTGCTTCTTTCATCTCTGCAGAATCTTTCAAGAGATGATCTAACAAGCCTAACTTGGTTTCTACCAGAGTGATCTTTTATTTTTCTTCTACTATGATATTTTTTAAACAAAGGAGATCATAGGCCATGTCATCGAGATTTTGTGCAGTCATTTTATGCTGCATATTGCTCCAATTGGCAAGTTTTATCTCATCGGGGACAGACTCATTAGGGCCTGAAGATTTGTATGGAAAAAATTCCTTTTTTATTTGGCCATCTGTTGAGTATTGTCTGAAAGGTACCTCAGGTAGATTTCTTCCTGGAATAAAGGACTTACGTCCTTAGTTAACAGCTTCAAAAGCATCACCTTGTCTAGGTAGACTAAACATACCTAAAGTCGGGGGATCTCTTTTGTTTTGGTGTTGGATCTTCTGAAGTATTTTCTGCAAGCTGGGCAGTATTTTTGTTGGCCTCGGTGTTCTGTTTCATACAAACCAGTGAAGGAGGTGGAAGAAGACTGGGATGCAAAGACAGAGTTGGATTCGGCTTGTCGCCGAGCGTTATTATAAGAAGATACAAAGGTCAATCTGATAAGAGGAGGTGAGAATTTTGGAGCAGGGGTCTGTGCTGGTAGTCTGAAGGAATTTGTATGCTAGTCAAATGTTAAAGGTTGGTTTAAAACAGAACATTGCAGACATTCAGTATTTCTCAGTTCTTGGCATTTAACTTCCCATTGCTGGGGGTAGTTAATACTGGTCCAGTCAAAGGTGGCAGGGGTTGCTTGGAGGGATTTGTTAGATTCCACCATGCTTTGCAAGCACGAACTCTGATGGACTCGGGATCTGATTGGGGGTAAAGTGTCATTACCAAACCAAATACACAGAGCACCTTTTAATTGTATAATATTTGAACCTTGCATCATGTGAAACCATTGAGGTTGAATATAAGCTTTTAACAGATCATAAATGTGTGGATCTTCAATGCTGACGGAGTATTTGGGGAAAATAGTACCATAAGCGAGACCATCATGTAAGGGAGTAGTGAATCCTCCAATAATAGCATCAGCAAAGTTTTTATGGTGGGTATCAACCACGACACAGAGGGAAGAAACAGGGAGATAAGGGCGAACAAGAGGTCCTAAACCTAACTTAATAGCGCCAAGATGCGCATATTTGTAGCCTTCTTTAATAGCCTAGTCAATTTGAGCTTTGTCTATCAAATTTATATGGACGAGCTCTTCAGAATCTGCTAAGGAGACATCTATCAAAGAAACTTTAATCTGAGTAGCAGACTTGTACTGCCACCAATTTAGTTTATAAACATCGGACGGAAGAATTTTAGATAACTGCCAATCCTGAGAAGGATTGAAATCTTGGATATTTATAATTGAAAAATTGGAAGAGGATGATTCATTCATAAAAGAAGATCTTCTTTTTGCTAAAGAAACTTCTGTATTGTTTTCGAATTGACAATCTAGTGTTGTGAGAGAGACGGTATCCATTGAAGGGTCCATGTAATGCTGGGATTTAAGATCACATAGATTTTACTCCAACAAGGACTTACGATGCTAACTCTAAGATATGGCCTTTCTTACAACCACAATTAAATCCCCATGCCCAACATTAAACTCGACTGTCATTTTCATAGCCTACAGAGCACAGTTCTTACTAGATTGTGTGCCAAGATATAGAATAAGCAATTAAAATAACAGAAATAAAAAGATAATGAACTCACAGAATGAATCCGAGCCTCTGGCTTTGAACATCGCAACTCAAACATTCTGCAGCATAAACACAACTTCAACCAAAAATGACTGTGCAATATTTCTGTTTCAGAAAATGCAAGCTAAAAATAGTCCAAATGAAGGTTTCCGCTGTTTATTTTAGCAGTTGAAGGTTGTGCTCTCTAGAAAGACAACAAAATCTATACACTTCAAAAATATTTAAAGCTTTTCTCACCAAGAATCAAGATTGTTTTTTTCAATATTTCTCCAAAATTAAATATTCATCTGTCCATCTCCGCTCCTTATCACCAAGAACATGGTTGTGTAGTCCAAATCCACAGCCATCCTCCCCAATTGCTCAAAACTACCTAAACCTGTAGACTCTGCTTCCGAACTCTGCTTGGAAGATTGTCCAGACACTGTCAGCACTTGTCCAAATAATTTCACTTACCAGTTCCCGAAAACGGAAGCAAGCTTAGCAATAAATTATTTGAAAAGAAACAATCTGAAGGGAGATACCGCACTTAGGGGAAATCCTGGTAGCACTGGCATTTAACAGTGAAGAGTTTAAATCCATAATTTAAAATTCAAGGAGTTGTTCCTCCCCCTACCGTTGTTCCGCTATACAAAACATAAATTCAAATCAAAATATCCAATTGGATTTCAAATTATTTTAAATATTGTAGATGTTTGATCAAGACTCGGAACAATTTACTATATTTCAAGGGTATGGTAATATTTGCTATTATTTCTAGGGTATAGTAATATTTGTTATTTATAGCAATACAGTTTACTATTAAGAAAAACTTGAGCAAAATATCGATTCAAACTTTAATTAAAGAGTTAGCGAGTGAGTGAAGCTTTTCAAGTCTGTAAATCTTGTACATGAAGCAACTTTTATCTTAATTTCACAGAACAGATCGACTACCAACTCATTTCAATTGGAATTCATGGTAAGCTCAACGAAATCTTAAGGAAATATTATTTACAAGTTTATCAAGGAACTCAACGAAATATATAGAAAAAAGATGCAAGAAAACGGTTTATGTAACCTTCCAGGAGCCGTAAATGTCGAATTGTACCATGGGTATTTGTCATAGGATAATAAATTCTTTTCTATAGTAATTTTTCAATATAAAGAATATAATATTTTTAATAATATTAATAAAACATAATTATTCTATTAAGAAACTCTAATAATCAACATAGATTTATAACTTTTTAATTAACATAGATTTATAACTCGTTGTCACAGTAAACAAAAACTCTTATTTGCATGAATGAAACATCTAAAGTCATTTCCTGCGCCGAATTAGCATCCAAAGAGGATCAATCTTCGATTCCTTGAATTCAGTTAGGCTAAAAACTAGCAATTGCCCCAAGGAAGGTGCAATAATACGCCGTGAAGGTAATTGTTAGCGGGTAAGCGAGAAAAAAAAATGCAACATTAAAGTGTGCCAATGTTGAGAGAGGTGAATGGGAAATAAATATATATACTCTGTGCCAAAGGAGAATTTATGGAGATCCCAACACTATTCAGGACCACTCTTACAATAAAAATCAGAAATAAAAATCAAGAGCACTCTTACAAGTATTTGTTACATATAAATGAAAGCATCAACCAGTACAACCAGCCATCATTTTAAATGATGAAGGTTCCAAGAACCAGTAATGGACCCATAATGGTTGTTAGACTCATGGCTGTTACAGTAATGCAGTTTATTTTTCTATTTCTGCTCTGTTGATGGCTGGCACTTTCATTGTGAACCTAATGTCCATTGAAGAAGGTTTTGAGCAAATGCTTCTGGAATTCCTGAACCAGAGGCAAGCTGAGATCCCCAACTGAGGTACACACCTGAATGTGATAGAGGAAAGCAAGATCCTCATTGTCTAGCTCCCTTGGATTGATATGAAACTGCAAACCATTAATGAAATAGAACAAATTAAACTTGATATAATTTTTTGTTTTATCATGAAAATAACAAAGCAAAATGCAAATCCCCAATATTAACATGAAGCAAAGATAAAGAGAGCAAAATACAAACCGCATGTACTAATCTGAAGAAGAGAGAAACAGGTAGTCCAATATCTATCATTGCCTAACCAGCATAGCCTATTAACAAGAAAAACAACATCATTGGAAAACACATAAGAATTTCACCTATTGACCAAGACAAGATTAAATTGACCAAGTTGCAGCAATTTCAAATGTGAAGCATTCCAAGTTCCATTTTTGCACATTTAGATATTGACTTTGCAAAGAGTCTAGCAAACCCATATGCATTTCCATGCAAGTTAGAAAGCTATTTTTATTTATATGTTTCCTTTTAAATTCATTCTAATTTTGAGCTGCAAAGCTTAGGGTTCAAGCAGAACACTATGCATTTTCTTTTAGGCTCATTTCCAGAACCAATAGGCAGATTTATTCGTAACACATAAGCCCAGGTGCAAAGCTACTAGTTACAGCAGAAGAAGACCAACTTCCACAACACAATGCAAAGGTAATCAATGGTTCAGACCACTCTAAACCATAAACACTGCGCATCATTGTCTGCTCTTCAGATTTTCCATTTTTCCAATAGGCCTAGCATTCAATCAACTTGGGAAGGTCAGTTAGATACATAATTGGAAGAATTTAAAATATCTCTTCTGAAATGGAAAATTATTACATAAACAAACTTACATATTTTGAGTGAAAGGGTGGTCAAAGTATGAAATGTTCAATAGCCAATGCATTCATCAACTTCCCTCGAACATTAAGGACTATGTGTAACCCTCCCATCATAGTATTCATAGAAATTAAATGACTGCAAAACAGTGGCAATATGAAATTCTACAAATTATTTCATAATCTTATTTCCTGATATAGGCAACTACTACTATAGGAAAGGAGCAATAAAGTGAATTGATTGCATTCTTCATTTTTGGCTGTCATACCTCGCGCATGAGTGAAACAACCTTCTGAGGGGTGCTTGGTATTCGATGTTCAACAAAGGCCTAAAGTTTCTCAAGTGTAAAAGTTAAATTTGTATTAGTCACAAGAAGATGCATCCTAAAGTGAAGATCAGCTGTTTAGAAAGGAATAGTCAAAAACTGGGAGAGCCCATTAATGAGTTTGTTGTGATAGCAAAAAAAAGAAGCTATAGATGTAAATCAGGGGTTATGTTACCATCATATGTGCATCATGCAGGCATTGTAAATGTTGATCGAAAAGGCTAGCTTCTGCTGATATGTGAAGCCCTTTACATCTCCAGAACACAGTTTGCTCACAAGAAATCTGAAAAGCAGAGACTTATAAATTAGGCCAAACCTAAAAATGACTAAATGAGAATGGAAATGTTGTAAGGGCTTCTAATTGACCTTTCAATGATCAACACAAATAATCAAGATTGTTTATAGTAAAGGAATTAGTACAGGTGAACGATTTGGCCAAATAGCATTTAAGAGATGTTTATTGGTATTCCAATAAAGTGACAAACACACCTCAATATTTTGAATAAAGAAGCACAACTTGGGAGCCGACCCAAGTCAAATGAGACTGCAGAGATATCATGTAAATGTTTGTATGGACTAATATCTCTCAGAATTGATTCAGAACAAACACCATAAGGATCTTTGAAATGTATTTCTTCTGAATATTCCATAGGTATTTTACAGTTTAAAGTACTTCTTGAGCCA
This sequence comes from Pseudotsuga menziesii, assembly GCA_001517045.1. Classification (NCBI taxonomy): domain Eukaryota; kingdom Viridiplantae; phylum Streptophyta; class Pinopsida; order Pinales; family Pinaceae; genus Pseudotsuga; species Pseudotsuga menziesii. The sequence continues at coordinate 3,840 of LPNX010760046.1, read as the reverse complement.
TAGCTTTTTGGGCTTACATTTAAAAAAGTTGACCGTGAAGCTATTGATGGTGTCTCCTTATTGGTTTCCAACGATGGTCTTGCTAGCTTCAAAAAAATACTCATCAAGCACTTTACAATATCTTCAGAAAGCTTATTTTGTTGTGTACTTTTCCCATCTTCAAAAATATTCATAGATGGTTGTTTCGTTGGTCCAAAATGAGTAATCACTGGAGTATGCTGTGTCTGGCAGATGTCATAATATTATACATAATTTAATCAATATATACTCATATAATATTCTTAAAGTACAAGTGCACATAAAAAAAGTGAATGTTCTTTACAACTTGAAATGAATACTCATATAATATTGTTAAAGTGCAGGTGCACATAAAAAAATGTATGTTCTTTAAGCAAGTCTTTTGATATCACACAGGATTCCAAATTTGCTACCTTTTTCTTTGGTGTTAGGGGTTGTGTCTCCATAAGAGCTATACGAATGAGTGGGCTTTGTTTTTTAGCTCTGGTCTGGAGGCAAAGCATGTAGGTTCTTAGCTTTCAAATGCAACTGGTTATCTTTCTCATGGCTAACAAATGGTATCCTTGATTTCCTTTGCTCTGTTGAGAGTTCTAATGCCTTTGTTTCTTCAAGCCCCCTGTAAAAATGAAGGCTACCATTCATAGCCTAGGATAGAAAGAAGAGGCTCTGGGTGTCTGGTATAGAGCCCAGAGACAGTTGTCTTCTATGAAAACCTCCAGTTTCCAAAGCCCTATCATGTGTTCTGGGGAATCTGTTCAGTGTTCTAAGATTGCTATCTGGTGAAATCCCTTTCATGGAATGAGGAATATTTCCTACAAAAAGAATGTTGTTTTCCTTGTTTCGTAACATGATTAGATAAATCTCCTGATGAGGGAGACCTACGCAATACTCTCTTTGCCTTCAATTGTTCAGCATTTCCAAGAGGTTTCTTCTACTTTGTGGATGATGAGTCATGCTCTTCATTCTGATACATACCTTGTCTCATGTGTACAATTTGTTCATCTAGGTAAACACTACAGAGATCTGCAGCCAAGACAAGGGAGTATGAATTTCCTCCTTTCCATCCATGAGGTTGCCTCTGACATAAAGGAATGCTTTAGAGAAGTCAATGTTTAGCTAATATTAATTATTCTTTGAGGTAAAGCATGATCAATTCATGTTCCTATTCAAATAAGAATATGAAACCACTGTACAGTCGATGCTTTCCACTCTCACTAACAATTGTTCATTATCTGATAAGTATGAGGAGATGAGGAGAGCAATTTTTTCTCAGCAGCTTATTGATCACTGAGAATCTGTCCATAACAGCAATAATCTGACTCCTATAAAGGACCTAATCTCTTTAGCAAAACAATGGGTTTCTCTATGAGTGCAATGCCAAAATCTATACAAATTTCCGAATAACAAAAAACTCGGGCTGGGTGATCATGTCTGGACTCAAAAGAGGGTTGGAATCCTTCAAATGTTCTAAAAGAGTGGAGAAGATAAAACCAGGCATTGACATAAATGTGAACTTTAAAGGACATCTGGGCACTATTTATTCTTATCTCCAGACAACTATATATCAAACTTCAAATTCGGAGTTAATCTTACCTACAAGGCTACAAATTTAATCATTATATGGTTTCAATTAAAGAATTAGATACTTGTATCATTTTTCCTACAGGAATGGGTTGCTGATCCACTATATTCAACAACGCTTATGGAAGTAAATGAAGCTACCTATATCCCACACTTACCTAAGATGATTTGGACCCATTTCCAGGTGATTTTCTTTAAAACATTATTTTGAGTGGAGAATTGATGGTTTACAAGTCCAGTCAAACAATAGCATCCACCGAACAAATTCCCATGAATTCCACTCCAGGTCCTTCCTCAACTCATTTACATTTCTTGAATAGGATATAGAGAATTTTCACGTTGTAGAAATGACTCTCATAAAACATATGATCCTGAATGCGTGATAAGAAAACTATTGAGTTCTTGTTCCCTGACATCATTTTTGAACTAAAGGAGAAGCCCAATATGCTGCGATCACAAAAAAGTTCATTTAGATTGATATCCAAAGCAAAGGAGATGGTTGTTATAAAAATCTTAGACAATGTTTCTTTGCTACTATCTTGAAGCTGCCTCCAAAGGTATTGGAACTCAAATGATTTGAAGTTGTCTGGCCTTAATGCTCAATGCAATCTTATAAACTTAAACAATTTCTGGGAAATTTTATCCTTGGAATTATCAATTTTAGTCATTAATTTCTAGTTTGTTGATTTATAAAATCCACTTTCATTCCCTATTTGTAGGCTGCTTATACATGGCTTTGTTCGGGCTTAAAGTCATTCCAGTCCAGAGACCTTAAAGTTATGTTATCACTTTCATATGAATCAAATCAATGTCCATAGAGTTCTGGCATGTTGAGGATAAATGATAAATGAGTAAGGTAGGTTGCCTATCCAAGAGGGTGCAAAATTAATTTTTAAGTAGAAATTCTGCAAAAAATTGATGTTTGGCATAGTTTTATAACTTAAAGTTTCAAAGATAGTTTTTCATGTCCTAGAGGTTTTAAGGGTATATAAAACTTTCAAAAATCCTAAAACAATCTAAAAGAAAAACTAAAATTGTCCCCTCTAGATTTTTCGCTTCACCAAACTCCAGTAAAAATGAAATTTTATAAACTGTTTTGGATAAAGCATTAAGTCATAAGTAATGAAATGTAACAAGAGAGATGGATGATTCCCAAAGCATCCAACTCCAAACTAAAAGGTACTGTCCTATCTACTTTTCTTTCCATGCTATTTGAACATTTTATACAAGAAGAAACAAAAAAAATTACTTTATTTTAGCCACCCTCCCCTTAATGGCAACAACAGATAACTATATTTATATTATAGTTCATTGTTCTTGTGTTGTGTGCTACTCTGACAGGTTATCATATTATGGTGGGGAGAAGGAATCCATTGTTGCTCGGAGCAATAGCTTCTCTCGGTTAAAAAACAGAACTGGGAATGATGACAAGGTACTTTCTCTCTTATTCGTTGATTCAAACTAAGGTTTGGACTTCATCCAACAAAATGCAATCCATCCTTGTTTAACTCAATAACTGATGTTGTTTTTTTTTCTTTCCTGAAGGGTATTCAGAGATAAGAATTTCAAAGACCCACAACAGGGAATGCTCACTCTCAAACGTCTTCATGCCGGGAAATAATATTAAGCCTCGAGCAACATGTATGATATTTGTTAATATTGTTTCTCTCTCTCTCTCTTGTTGCTTGCTAGAGTTGCTCACAACAACTAAATTCCAATTAGGGTTTTCCTTAATAGTTATTAATTCAACTCTAATGTATAAAGCTCTGTGCTCATATTACTATAAGTGTTCTAGTTCTAAAATCCACCCATTCTAGACTTTCTCCTCCACCATCCTAAGCAATTTCATTTTTGAACCTACCACCAGGAAAATGGCATTGCCGGTAGACAGTTTTGCTACTAATCATGTATTTATTATGGCCTGGCATAAGTCAAGAATCGGAGCATTATGACTCATATTAGCAACTATAGAATAAGGGAAAAAATGGGAAGAAAAGTAGTTGTGATGAAGTGGAAAAGAGAGTAGTATTTTTTTGAGTGTGAAATATTATTGGTATAGGTTGGGATCCAATCCATGATAATATTCCATCAAATGTCATGCAACCTGATGACTCTTTGTTTATAATCAAAACTAAGGAAATATTGTTTGTTGTATCATGGACTCTCAATTATGTATATGTAGTGTTTTTTGGGATGGTTTAAACATATGGGTACTTTGGTAGATGGGCCACCCAATTTTGA